>CM019068.1:128723512-128909258 GCA_009667805.1 Leptobrachium leishanense
TGGCGAGAGACACCAAAATCAGCCACAGGCAATGTAGCTTACTAGCTTCAGGTCATGTCTGGGTATCTTTTGTTAGACAGACTGTTTTATTAGATTCAAAGAACTTATAGCCAATCAGCATACAGATACATTTCCATGTCAAAGTTTAACCAACACGGTTTAACAAACACTTATTACCTTATATGGTTTACAAAAAATCTTTTTCCTATCTTCTCGCTTCTGCGCACATTTTCCTGCACTGAACATAACAGGAAATCGGCCACTTCCCATTATCCTACAGAAGGAACAACTGTCTATGCAGAATTTAAAAGAAACAAAATGGAGGGGGGAATTTCACAGCCCATTTTATGAAAACATGCTTTTCAAGACAAAATATTTATATTTTATACAGAAAATTAAAATCTAACAATTCTTTCCTTTGATCACATATCCCTTGTGATCATCTAAAGAATAAAACCAAACCTAGGCAATTAAACTAATTATACCTGTTCTACAGTGTCCTCGCCTAATACCTTTACGATATACAAAGGATTCCCCAAGGAGGCCCTTTATGAGCATAAAATACACTTATCTATCTAGATTCACTCTTCCAGCGAACCACACTTGGAACCTAGGCCAAAATACCTAATCTAGACATTAAATAACTATTTATTCCCATTTCCCAAAATATAATTCACCGAACAAGAAAAATATAATAACTTGAATGTAAAAGTTCATTTATCTAATAATCAACATGAGTCAGATCTATATCTGTGTGTTTTCTTATGTTCATCTTCACTCCACAAAACGCATACACACCTGCATTCACACACACTCTCAAGAAATACATTTTCATTTTCACAAATCCAATCCTTTCTCACACTTATCTAGGGGATTAAATAAAAAAAATAATATCTCATAATCTAATACTGTAGTCCAAAGTGTGAGATCAAGGTTTGGTCTTTTTCAACATCCCAGCTTGAGACGCATAATCATTGAATGTCATCAGAGGGACCATAGGGACTCCATAGGGTCACCATAGGGACTCCTGAACAAGCTGTCTCTTTGCGCTGGTTGCTTATTACCTGTGACCTTTGACCTTGACACAATGTCCATGATTCATTCCATATGCAGTCATTGTGACTGTCAGATTTCTTGATGATGTGATACGGTTTTAGCAACAATAAAGAAAAGAAAAAAAGAAAAGAAAATATGGTATACCCACTAATCATACTAATCATATACACATTCATTCATTGTCACTCTCTAGTGCACGAAAACAATAAAATGTTAATTTACACAAGAGACACAGATAATGAATTTTAAAATTTCCCCGCAAAGCCTATGGGCCTCACGCAACAAAAAAAGAAAAATCATACTACGTTTGACTTATTGCATTTAGAGAAAAATATATATACACAACTGTGGCTCAAAAGGGAAATAGCCGAAGTGCATATTCCACCCGTTTAAATATCAAAAAATATTTCATTACCATCCTATTCAGTCTTGTTCGGTGTTTCGAAACAAACCTGGTGTTTATAATACACCAATCCTCAAATAAAATCCAAAAAATAAAAACAACTTATAATTTTACCGAATTAAAACTTTCCATTTACCACTATATGTCATGAAACTTATTTATGCAAATGCAATTAAATTATATGTTCCTAAATACATTAGTTAACTCTAATTTTAATTGGATGTGATCTTCAATAATCCTAAATGTCGGGGAATTTGAACAATACTGATTGTAACCGAACAACAAAAATAATAAAATATAAAATAATAAAAGACATAGAATAATTATCACTTAGACAACACAATGTAAATCCATCAGCATATAAAAAATACATTATCTTCTTCTTTCTTTGTCTTCTGTCTTATTGGTTGAAAATAACTGTTTTGTAAAACTGACATATCTTACGTTTTATTTCCAAATCAATGATCTTCTTTAATCGCATGATTTATCGATGAGTTGTTGATAAATTAGAATGTTTTATTGCCTGGTGTCTGATAATTCCTTATTATCCGGTTGATGTAACATTGTAATGTGAAATGATAATGTGTTTGAGTAAATTTCCTTCAATTCCAACAGCTTTATCAATATTGGTATTCAATAATCTTCCATCTAGCTTGATCAAAGTTGGCATGCATGGGTAATTTTCACCTAAAGTAAAAAACCTGGGGAAAAATGTATTATTAACCTGTTAAAAACTTTAAAATTGATATGGTTAAAATACTTTAAAATGGATTCCAGGTTTCTTTAAAGAGAAAAAAAAATGCAACACATTTTTGGACACAAAGAAAAAGGAGTGCTCATGAGAGAGACAAATTGGAGGAGAGGAGGAGTCAGGAGAGAGACAAAATGAGGGGGGCTAGGAGAAAAATGTGAAAACTTTTTTTTACTTTTGCAACGGTCACCAATTTCTTAAAATGCTCTTCAATTCAAATAAAAAAAACACATAACAAAAATATCATAAGCTGGGAAAGAAAGTATAGAAGGGCATGTTTAAAACTTTACTGTTAACTAGCACAAAGTTCTAAGAGGAAACTCAGAGAAAAAGATTCTTAATAAACATCTAAAACAACAATCTTTATTAAGGATATTGGTTAAAAACAAACATTCAAACGTGAGGTGTTTGTGCATCTATTTTACAGCCTGTTGTATTCCCTCCCCAAGAAAATTCAAAGTCATACGTTGTTGCACTTCACACCAAAAGACAAAAACATCAGACAGCAAAAAATAAAACTAGACATATGGCTACCAATGCAGAAAAAAGAAAACAAACAATACTCAGGATACTAAACTACAACCTTCCATCTCCATTTGTCAACAAAAAAACACCTTCTATCGCCTGAAATCTGCCTAATTTCCTTTGTACAGCACTACAAATCCTGTAGGCGCTTTCCATTAAACTTTCACTCAAATCCTTCAATATTACTTTATCCTCTTAGATTGTAAGCTCTTAAATAGGACCTCTTTGCTTACTGTATTATGATGAGCATTATATATATATATATATTATTCCAGTACACAGGTTACAAAACCTGTAAATGACCTCAGTCAGCCATTTTGGCAATTATTCAATAGGGGACTCAAATATTACTATAATTATATCTTTAGTAGAGATTATCAGTCATTCAGCAACAAAGAAACTGCACAGGCATGCTTGTCCCTTATACAAAACATATAACCTTATATTAAGGTGTGGTCAATCCCTTTGTGCTGGACTCAAAGACCAGAAAAAAATAACCGACCACGCCTCTTTTGGGAAAACTTAGAACTTATATCAAAGCCCATGGCAGATAGATAACGCCCAGCACCTTGATACACAAAATAGTTTTTTTATCATATATCATTTATCAACTTATATCATTCATTTAGAAAGAACAGTGAAGCGCTCTCAGGATAAGTGCAAGGTCGCAAACACTACACAATGAATATGGAGGTTCCCCCAAAAACCTAAGAACAGACAATAGAACAGTCAAAGGAGCGCCAGTACGGAACTGGAAATACGAGAGTGCACTTTACATGTCCTTGGATCCTTCTTCTCAATCTTCTTATTAAAATCACTCTTGAATAAAACCTCTCTACAAAAGAAAAAATATCATCGCGCAATATATTGGTTCACCGTAGGAGGAGGATGAAAAAATGATGATTCTACTCACATATTCATGAGCCTAACCTAGGCCAGGTGCCCATGTACCCCCAATGCGGTGGCAATCCTCAGACAGCTTTCCTCTGCAGTGAATCACGGGGAGAGAGAAAAGCAAACAATGCACTCCCCTAGTGCAATATCGTTAAGGTATAATACAATAGAGTGATTTATATAATGCACTCACATGTGGGTGAGCCGCATTGGCTCCAAGACTTCGCATAGGAATTATGAAGGAAATTCCGAAAAACCTTCTTTAAAATCACGTACCAAGAAGCAGCAGCAATATTAAAATAAATTTATTAACACATAAAAGAAAATAAATGTTTACCAGAACGCGTTTCGCTCCTCAGAGCTTCTTCAGCTGGTATCACTTGTCTTGTGTCTGCTGCTTCTTTATATAATGGTTTAAAAGTCCCAATTCTTTCAATAACTCAATTAGAATAATCAATTAGGAACAATTGAAAACAATTAGAAACAATTAAGAACAATTAAGAACATTTGGAGCCAATAATCAGTTAGAATGAGACACTCATGTGCATATTGGTTGCTTTCCAGCGTGGAACGCAGGTTTATTTATGCTTTATAGCTCTTGGTGTGTAACGCCATTCTGGCGTCTAATAAACGTAGCTGCGCATGCACATGGTCCGGCGAATGCGCACAGATTACAATAAGGCGATATATAAGGCCAGAGTGGTGTGAATTCATAACACCCCTCACACTAAAATCACCCCTCAACCCCCTTAAGGGGCAGGCCGAGTCAATAGGGTGGGCTAAAAGGCCTTAGCAGCCGTGAATCAGACCCCCGGTCCGTACTATGTATTCACGCATGCGCAATGGGCAATATACATACTGCGCATCTCTCACTGCGCACTCCCAGCAGACGTAACCTCCTCCTAACTGAGAAAGCAACACAATCGGCGATACAGTTCTTATAGAAGAACAAGCCTCACTAAATACAATGGTCAACAATGGATTATCCAACACAAATATCCTCCATGGCAGGATATGAATAATAATATATAGAGTGTTTAATTATAAATAAGTGAATAATTAATAAAACTAATAATAGTGGAAAGAATTATTGTGATGTGTACATTTATAATGAGTAATCATGATAGATAATATAATAAATCTGGAGGTGAGATATTCTCACTAATCTCATAAATTCTAACTAAAGTGCTTATACAATGAGGGTATCCTCAAAACCTAATGATATATAAAGTGCTTATTAATGCATATTAATCAAATGATCTAGTGCAAATATATATGTATAGAACACTACTATATGATATAAATAGACTCACATTAAAAAGTGAGATAACCTCACTGGTCACTAGTTTTGACTAAAGTGCTATATAATGAGGATATCTGTATACTTCATAATTAGGTACTAATAATCAAGTGCAAGTAGTATATATATACCACTAGTGTAAGTGATGGATATTTCCACAAAGGTGAGATATTCTCACTAAAGTGCTATACATAAACGTCTACATATCTATTATAAATAGGATAACTCACTAAAGTGCTATATATAAGGCATATACATAACCTATTACTATAAGTGCTTGATGCGTAATAATCAAAGTGATAAAGTGCAAAGGTATATATAGAAGTAATATATAAAACATAATTGCGAATAGTTCCAGGATCTTACCCATTACATCTATATAATCATACCCATATGAATAAAACATAAAACACCACATATTTTTATATATGTGGTATAACACATCACAAACTAAGGAGTTATATCTGTATTGGATATATAAATTGTGTGTAGAAAAACAATATAAATAAATATAGAAAACAATCCAATGTACGTAAAAACATGAAGGTTTTTAAACAATGTCATAAAAAATGGATCAGTTCAAAGTCATTTAAGTCCAATAGGGGCCATGGTACCAAGATCAAATATCAACTTCATCTCCTCCCTCCCTAAAACTGTGGTCTTCTATTTATTAGTGGATTTGACCCTTTTGATAGGTTGAATTCAAATTCTCTTAGGACAACTATTTTATGCTGCAAGTTTAAAGTGCTGCGATACTGAATGTTTTTCGTACTGATTTCGTATATTCCGCACGTGCTCAGATATTCTTATATTGAGAGCACGGCTAGTACGTCCTACATATTGAAGACCACATGGACATTCTAATAGGTATATGACATTTTTTGTACAACATGTCAAAATACCTTTAATTTTAACCTCTTTTCCAATTTTTTTATTAAGAAAATTTTCTGATAGTGTTTTGGGGTTACCGGTGGATCTACAGGATAAACATTGGCCACATTGATAAAAACCTTCCTTTAAATTAAAATGATTAGGGACTACTTTTTTTCTCTCAAATTTGCTCCTAACTAATTTTGTCTTAATATTCCTCGCTCCCCTAAAAATAATTCTTGGTTTGTCACCCAATATTGAACCAAGATCTTTGTCTTTTTTTAAAATATGCCAGTATTTTTTAAAAGTCTTCTTAATCAACTGATCATCATTATTGAATTCACAGATAAATGGGACATCTTGTGGGGTATCTTCTCGTATTTTATATTTTATAAGACTTTCTTGGTCTACATCTTTCAACTCTTTTATAAGGTTATCCAGTTCATATTCGTCATACCCTTTATCAATAAAATTTGTTTTAAGGGATTCTGCCTGTTGTTCAAATTCCTTTATCTCTGAACAGTTCCTCCTAATTCTTGTCAGTTGACCTTTCGGAACTCCTTTTAACCAGATATCGCTATGGCAGCTGGTCTTATCAATAAAAGTATTGGCATCAACATCTTTAAAAAAAGTTCTAGTATGTAGCTTGTTCTCCTTTACATATATTTCTAAATCCAAGAATGCTATTATATCCCTACTCCACTTCTTTTCCAATTTGATACCCCAATCGGAATTATCCAATTGATCCAAAAATTTAATAAGGTCTCCCTCCTCTCCCTTCCATATGAAGAATACATCATCAATATATCTTTTATATATGGGCACTCTTCCCAACGCCCAGTCACGCGAACCATAGACAAAGCTGGTTTCCCAACCTGCCATATAAAGGTTCGCGTAACTGGGCGCGAACCGAGTGCCCATAGCTGTTCCTCTGGTCTGGAGATAAAACTTCTCCTCAAACTGAAAATAATTATTCTCCAATATGAACTGAATACCTTCCATAACAAAGTCAACCTGTTCATCCTCAAGGTCCTTTGATAAACAAAGTTGTTCTTTGACAATCTCAACTCCCTTGATGTGCGGGATATTACTGTAAAGTGCATTAACATCACAAACCACTAAAATACAGTCAAATAGAAAGAACAGTGAAGCGCTCTTATGATTTTAATAAGAAGATTGAGAAGAAGGATCCAAGGACATGTAAAGTGCACTCTCGTATTTCCAGTTCCGTACTGGTGCTCCTTTGACTGTTCTATTGTCTGTTCTTAGGTTTTTGGGGGAACCTCCATATTCATTGTGTAGCGTTTGCGACCTTGCACTTATCCTGAGAGCGCTTCACTGTTCTTTCTATGTGTCATATTCTTGCATGGTAAATCCCCTATAGGTGAATATAGTGATCCAGGAACATGTCTTTATATCAATATAGAAATCAAGTTGGTTCAAATGTAGAAACTTATTTTGGCAATGGTCCTCCACTGATAAGAGATACCATCGATATTGATAATATCAGAGAACCCTTAATAGAATTGGAGAGAAATCTAATAAAAGAAGTAAAAATAAAATTTGAAATTGCCACTTTAGAAAAATATAAAAAGGAGGGCATAACACCTAGAGGTCTTAGATTTCAAAAAAACCCCCACTTCAGAAAAAGACGATGTAGATTTTATGACAGGTTGGGATGGGCTGTTGGAGAGTTTCGCAATCAGTATGATGGACTATATTATAATAAAGAAAAAAGAGAAACTACCTAAAGTCAATACTGAGATTGAGAAACTCACCAACATGATTGAAAATGAAAAAACGAATGAGGAAAGGATAGAGATTTTCAAGAAACTTGAAGAAAAACTATCGAAATTAGAGAGGGATATATTATCTACCAAAAAGAGGAAATATGAGAGAGATGTAGAGGACTATAAAAGAGGTGATGTGCATAAAAAATACGAAACAGGCAATACCCATGAAGGATTTAAACCCACCAGATAGATCGCTATCATCAACATAAACAGACGAATTGGGGTAATAAATCATGGACCTCCATTTCTCATAGGTCAGGACCTCAAAATGGAGCCAGCAAACTTGGTCCATATAACCGTAATCACTATGACTCCAACTCCTATTTTAAACCCAGAAGGTATTGGGAGGAAAATAGGACAAATTTGCCATGGAGAAATAATGGGAGAATGAGGGATTCATTACAAGATTCTCTGCAGAACCCCAACTGTGTTCCTTTGGGCAAGAATCCCAGACGTTCCACAGGATATATAAATTCGGGAAACAATAAAGATGGAGGTACCTCCAAACAGTATACTAATATTAGAGAAGATCCCATTCCGTTAAGTAATAGATTCTGCGCTCTCGAAGATTATCAAGATGATCAGGTTTTTTTGTGGGACCGATCGGGGAGAGGCAACGAGACCAAGACCTCAGAGACAATCCAGTTTTTTTGTGGGATCGACTGGAGGAAAGGGAACGAGACAAAGACTCCAGGGCTGTGAGTTCAAGACCAAGAGAAGGAGACAGGAAAAGACGTTGGGAAAGATCAGAAGGGGAATTAGAGCAGGAAGACTGGTCCAACAGAGAAAAAAGAGAAAGAAGATAAATACAGAGGGTATTTTTAACCTTAGTGATAAAATTTTAACGGTCCCAGAGATTAAAGTGCTACAGAAAGGTCTTAAGTTCACTCCAACTAATACTATCAATAAATTTGATGTATTTGTGAATTTACAAAAATTTAAAAGAAATTTGTGTTTGAAGAAATTTTTTCTGAAAACCCCTATAGAGAGGAACATTATATCTAAGGATCAATATGTTCACACTACTCTCAAACCCAAATCCACCTTTTTTCCACGCAATTATATCTCAGATGAGATGAAAATGTTTGAGACACTGGTAATGTCAGACTTGAAGAAAAACGCGAGAAATAATAGGAGAATAAAATTTAATTTGTCAAAAGAAGAAAATACAGCCATTAGAAATCTAGAACGTGACGAATCAGTGGTCATTAAACCAGCAGACAAAGGGGGGGGGGTAGTCATTCTGAAAAAGAGTTGTTATATAGCTGAGGTTATGAAAATTCTTAACGATGGGATGACTTATAAAGAAATTAAGGAAAATCCAGTAAATACGATTAAAGATTTGTTAAACATCTATTTGAATAAAGGAAGAGAAAAGGGTATTCTTTTAGAAAAGGAATATCAATACCTATACAATCTTTATCCCAAAACCCCTACATTTTAT
This sequence comes from Leptobrachium leishanense, assembly GCA_009667805.1. Lineage (NCBI taxonomy): Eukaryota > Metazoa > Chordata > Amphibia > Anura > Megophryidae > Leptobrachium > Leptobrachium leishanense. Next base: position 128,732,549 of record CM019068.1, read on the forward strand.
TTACTCCCAAAAATTCATAAAAATCGTACAGAACCTCCAGGACGCCCTATAGTGGCTGGCATTAACTCTATTACCAGTAATCTATCTGAATACGTTGATAAAATCTTACAACCCATAGTTAAGAAAATAAGATCTTATACTAAAGATACTATGGATATGCTTCAGAAATTAAAGGAAGCCTATTGGGATAGGGACTGTATTTTAGTGGTTTGTGATGTTAATGCACTTTACAGTAATATCCCGCACATCAAGGGAGTTGAGATTGTCAAAGAACAACTTTGTTTATCAAAGGACCTTGAGGATGAACAGGTTGACTTTGTTATGGAAGGTATTCAGTTCATATTGGAGAATAATTATTTTCAGTTTGAGGAGAAGTTTTATCTCCAGACCAGAGGAACAGCTATGGGCACTCGGTTCGCGCCCAGTTACGCGAACCTTTATATGGCAGGTTGGGAAACCAGCTTTGTCTATGGTTCGCGTGACTGGGCGTTGGGAAGAGTGCCCATATATAAAAGATATATTGATGATGTATTCTTCATATGGAAGGGAGAGGAGGGAGACCTTATTAAATTTTTGGATCAATTGGATAATTCCGATTGGGGTATCAAATTGGAAAAGAAGTGGAGTAGGGATATAATAGCATTCTTGGATTTAGAAATATATGTAAAGGAGAACAAGCTACATACTAGAACTTTTTTTAAAGATGTTGATGCCAATACTTTTATTGATAAGACCAGCTGCCATAACGATATCTGGTTAAAAGGAGTTCCGAAAGGTCAACTGACAAGAATTAGGAGGAACTGTTCAGAGATAAAGGAATTTGAACAACAGGCAGAATCCCTTAAAACAAATTTTATTGATAAAGGGTATGACGAATATGAACTGGATAACCTTATAAAAGAGTTGAAAGATGTAGACCAAGAAAGACTTATAAAATATAAAATACGAGAAGATACCCCACAAGATGTCCCATTTATCTGTGAATTCAATAATGATGATCAGTTGATTAAGAAGACTTTTAAAAAATACTGGCATATTTTAAAAAAAGACAAAGATCTTGGTTCAATATTGGGTGACAAACCAAGAATTATTTTTAGGGGAGCGAGGAATATTAAGACAAAATTAGTTAGGAGCAAATTTGAGAGAAAAAAAGTAGTCCCTAATCATTTTAATTTAAAGGAAGGTTTTTATCAATGTGGCCAATGTTTAGCCTGTAGATCCACCGGTAACACCAAAACACTATCAGAAAATTTTCTTAATAAAAAAATTGGAAAAGAGGTTAAAATTAAAGGTATTTTGACATGTTGTACAAAAAATGTCATATACCTATTAGAATGTCCATGTGGTCTTCAATATGTAGGACGTACTAGCCGTGCTCTCAATATAAGAATATCTGAGCACGTGCGGAATATACGAAATCAGTACGAAAAACATTCAGTATCGCAGCACTTTAAACTTGCACATAATAGTTGTCCTAAGGATTTGAAGTTCAAAGCTATCAAAAGGGTCAAATCCACTAATAAAGGTATGAGTGAGACCACAGTTTTAGGGAGGGAGGAGATGAAGTTGATATTTGATCTTGGTACCATGGCCCCTATTGGACTTAATAATGACTTTGAACTGATCCATTTTTTATGACATTGTTTAAAAACCTTCATGTTTTTACGTACATTGGATTGTTTTCTATATTTATTTATATTGTTATTCTACACACAATTTATATATCCAATACAGATATAACTCCTTAGTTATACCTAATGTGATAGACTTATACCACATATATAAAAATATGTGGTGTTTTATGTTTTTATTCATATGGGTATGATTATATAGATGTAATGGGTAAGATCCTGGAACTATTCGCAATTATGTTTTATATATACTTCTATATATACCTTTGCACTTTATCACTTTGATTATTACGCATCAAGCACTTATAGTAATAGGTTATGTATATGCCTTATATATAGCACTTTAGTGAGTTATCCTATTTATAATAGATATGTAGACGTTTATGTATAGCACTTTAGTGAGAATATCTCACCTTTGTGGAAATATCCATCACTTACACTAGTGGTATATATATACTACTTGCACTTGATTATTAGTACCTAATTATGAAGTATACAGATATCCTCATTATATAGCACTTTAGTCAAAACTAGTGAGACCAGTGAGGTTATCTCACTTTTTAATATGAGTCTATTTATATCATATAGTAGTGTTCTATACATATATATTTGCACTAGATCATTTGATTAATATGCATTAATAAGCACTTTATATATCATTAGGTTTTGAGGATACCCTCATTGTATAAGCACTTTAGTTAGAATTTATGAGATTAGTGAGAATATCTCACCTCCAGATTTATTATATTATCTATCATGATTACTCATTATAAATGTACACATCACAATAATTCTTTCCACTATTATTAGTTTTATTAATTATTCACTTATTTATAATTAAACACTCTATATATTATTATTCATATCCTGCCATGGAGGATATTTGTGTTGGATAATCCATTGTTGACCATTGTATTTAGTGAGGCTTGTTCTTCTATAAGAACTGTATCGCCGATTGTGTTGCTTTCTCAGTTAGGAGGAGGTTACGTCTGCTGGGAGTGCGCAGTGAGAGATGCGCAGTATGTATATTGCCCATTGCGCATGCGCGAATACATAGTACGGACCGGGGGTCTGATTCACGGCTGCTAAGGCCTTTTAGCCCACCCTATTGACTCGGCCTGCCCCTTAAGGGGGTTGAGGGGTGATTTTAGTGTGAGGGGTGTTACGAATTCACACCACTCTGGCCTTATATATCGCCTTATTGTAATCTGTGCGCATGCGCCGGACCATGCGCATGCGCAGCTACGTTTATTAGACGCCAGAATGGCGTTATACACCAAGAGCTATAAAGCATAAATAAACCTGCGTTCCACGCTGGAAAGCAACCAACATGCACATGAGTGTCTCATTCTAACTGATTATTGGCTCCAAATGTTCTTAATTGTTCTTAATTGTTTCTAATTGTTTTCAATTGTTCCTAATTGATTATTCTAATTGAGTTATTGAAAGATTTGGGACTTTTAAACCATTATATAAAGAAGCAGCAGACACAAGACAAGTGATACCAGCTGAAGAAGCTCTGAGGAGCGAAACGCGTTCTGGTAAACATTTATTTTCTTTTATGTGTTAATAAATTTATTTTAATATTGCTGCTGCTTCTTGGTACGTGATTTTAAAGAAGGTTTTTCGGAATTTCCTTCATAATTCCTATGCGAAGTCTTGGAGCCAATGCGGCTCACCCACATGTGAGTGCATTATATAAATCACTCTATTGTATTATACCTTAACGATATTGCACTAGGGGAGTGCATTGTTTGCTTTTCTCTCTCCCCGTGATTCACTGCAGAGGAAAGCTTCTGAGGATTGCCACCGCATTGGGGGTACATGGGCACCTGAATATCTTTTGAAGACCCATACCAGACATCTACCCTAGAGCCTAGGTTAGGCTCATGAATATGTGAGTAGAATCATCATTTTTTCATCCTCCTCCTACGGTGAACCAATATATTGCGCGATGATATTTTTTCTTTTGTAGAGAGGTTTTATTCAAGAGTGATTTTAATAAGAAGATTGAGAAGAAGGATCCAAGGACATGTAAAGTGCACTCTCGTATTTCCAGTTCCGTACTGGCGCTCCTTTGACTGTTCTATTATATCATTCATTCACAGTAAATCCAGCTCCCACAATTTCTTTCTTTAATCCACATATGTACGCAGCCAAACGTGCTCAAACTGCGCCCAATTCCTTAACAGCCACAGCTACAGTTTTTATAAAGCATTAACAGTTCCAGAATTTAGTTACTATTATATATTTAAGGCATTAGACGTGTTATTATCAATATCTAACTATTCCCATTATAGCCTGAAAATAAGACACATTCCAGAACTCACAGCTAAATACATTTTTCAATTTACATCATTAACTATTACATATTGCAAATAGAAAGAACTATTAATAAAAAAAACAAAGAAAGAAAACTTTTTCTACAAAGAATTTATAAGAAAGAGAAAAAAATTAGTAAGCAAGCGCTTTTGAAAGGTGCTATTGTCTGTCCTTATCCTGTCTGGTGTTTTTTTTTTTTACTCCAGGCAAAGCAGGAGAAACGCATAGAAATGAAGCAACCTGTGGTAACAGAAGCAGTCCCTATACATAAATTACATATGAAAAAACACAATATTAGAACTAGGAAATATATAAAACAAAGATAAACACATAAATTAATAATTAGTAAAGACAAACCGTGAAAGAAACAGACGTAATCAATGGCAAGAAACAATAAAAAAATAAATAAAACAGAACGAACGTGAAATCTGAAAGAAAAAACGGTTTGCAAATCCTTTAGAATCAGTTAGGTTATAAAATAAAACAGCGCGCAAACATACAGCAACGCGCGCAAAAAATGGCAAGAACGCAAAAAAATTGTAATAGCGCGTAAAAGAAAATTTCTCTCAATGGGAGGACAGGAAACCATTTTGCTATATAAGAAGAAATTAGATCTAAACAATTAAAATAAAATACTCACAATTACAAGCAGATTAGTCAAAACTCCAACATAACGGAGCTACAATACGGACACAGACAGATCGATATACACATACTCAACGCTTAGAAACATCTTTCAGTTTCCCAGGTGAGTGACAATACTCAGCACTAGAGCTTATCAGGGTACATCAACATAACACAACGAGTGAGTCACCGCTCATTAACAGCTCTCTATCGGGCGAGTTAGGATAAACAAACAAGCATAATATAACAGCAAGTGTAAACAAAGAAAAACATACAGAGCGTCCTACAACAACACAGTGACTCTCACAGCCAGAGTCTCCCCATGGAAGCAAAGATTCTTTTATCTATATAAGCAATTGTTTAACATGAAATAAATCATATCAGACAATTGAATAATTAGATCCCATTTCTGGCACCAACTGTTAAATTAAAATTCTATTATAATTACCATATATGGAATGCCATAAACCTTTTTCAAGTTTCTTCTTATATATCAAAATTGAAGTAAGATGCTGCGCTATGTTGCGCCACGCTGCGCTACGCCATGACGAAAGACACCAAAATCAGTCACAGGCAATGTAGCTTCAGGTCATGTCTGGGTATCTTTTGTTAGACAGACTGTTTTATTAGATTTCAAAGAATTTATAGCCAATCAGCATACAGATACATTTCCACATCAAAGTTTAACCAACACGGTTTAACAAACACTTATTACCTTATATGGTTTACAAAAACTCTTTTTCCTATCTTCCCGCTTCTGCGCACATTTTCCTGCACTGAACATAACAGGAAATCGGCCACTTCCCATTATCCTACAGAAGGAACAACTGTCTATGCAGAATTTAAAGAAACAAAATGGAGGGGAGGAATTTCACAGCCCATTTTATCAAAACAGGCTTTTCAAGACAAAATATTTATATTTTATACAGGAAATTAAAATCTAACACGAAATGTCGTCATTTCAGTGCTCTGTCGTTCCCCGCATTTCAGGTAAACAAATTTCCCTACCTTGTGGGTGAAGTCACCATTCACCGCAGGGTCCCCGAAGTGCAAGGAATCGGCCACCGAATGCCACAGCCAACACACCAACCTCCACCACAAACCGGTCGCCCGATGCCAAAAAAATGCCGGAGGGCTGCCGACGAGCCGCTGAGCACAGTGCCGACCAGCGGGGAATATTTTTAACATTGAAGCCTATGGTGTTCGTCTGAATAAACCTGCCAAATGAAACCACCGAACAGCAGAGCATTTTGGCAACTTTTCACTGATGTTCGGTGTTCTCTGATTAGATTAGCCATTGCTTCTCTATGCGGACTTTCACTGCCGTCGAACTGGCACCGTACTTGCTTGCAATTTGCCAAACTTTTGTAAACTGACTACTCTGTGAATAGTCAAATGGCCACGGAATGGCACCATATGGGGAAATTCCCTGTTCGGTGTCATATCAGGGCCAGATTGGCTCTTTGTGAATAACCCTGTTTGCAGCTGGGGTCTTTTTAGGTGGTTCTAGATTTTGTGGATCAAAGTTTGAAAAAGTGTGTTTTTTCCATAATTATTTTTATAGTAAATTATAAGATATGATGAAAATAATTGTATCTTTTAGAAAGTCCATTTAATGGTGAGAAAAACGGTATACAATAATATCTGTGGCTTCCATAAACGAGTAAGAGGAAAATTAGAGCTAAACACAAACAGCACAGAAATGTAAAATCAGCAGTGGGTACTTTTGGACAGACAATGGTAAAGTCGCCTGGTCACTACAGGGTTAAGCTCCATTTTTGAAATTGAGGCAATATATCTTTATCTTATATTTGGCTAGTATATTATAGTTTACTTTAATCTCAGATTAAATGATTTTTCCAATGGGGGAAAAAAAATTGCAAACGAGAAACTTCCCTCTCCACATAAACATACTGTATATACTAAAAATTTGAAAATGTATGTACGCAAACAGGGTTAAACGAATTGAAAGACAGGGAAAATGTATAAGTACTCCTGTAATCTATTCTGAATCATGTCTCCAGATCCCCCTCCGCCCACCCCTAGAGGGAGAAGAGTAAGGAGGCCACTCAGGTCAGGGACTGCACGAATAGAATTGCTTTGAGTGGTCACATTGTCTAATGTCCCTTTAAATCAGTGTTTCCCAAACCTGTCCTCTGGACCCTCAACCAGGCCAGATTTTGCAGATCACCTTGGGGAAATGCAGACTGAACTCTGCAATCACTGAGCAGCAAATCATATGACCTGTGCTGAGCTTCAGCTATCTGGAAAAAGTGGCGAGGCAGAGGGTCCCAAGGACAGGTTTGGGAAACACTGCTTTAAATGATCATGCAATCATATACTGTCTATTTGTTTTGGGCTATATGGGGAGTAGTCTGAATTGAGAGATTTCTCAGATTTCCAGAATAGCTAGTGAATGAATTGGGACCGTGAAAGGATTGGGACCTTGAATGAATCAATTTGTTCAGCATGAAGAAGAGGGAGGGAAAGGAGTTGGACCTGAGTGATTATATGTGCCTTCTTCATTTGCAATGATGTACAAGAAGTCTGACCATTCTTGTTCCTTTGATCAAATGACTAATGTACAGTTAGGTCCACATGCAGTGTTAGGATGTAAAAATCCTTTATCCTGTTTTCTGGTTTTATCTTTAGTCATTAGCTCTCATTCTTATTTCCTAAACTTATTCTTATTTCCATCTCCACCTGGCCAAGCCTTTTCTTAATCAAGACTTGTAGAGACTATATTCAATATACATGTATTTGAGAAATGAACAGGGCAGAATCATGTTGATGTCAAATTCTTTTACTTCATTCAAATCTAGATCAGATTCAGAACTTTCACAAAGCTAAATACAGAAATACACATCAGAGTTAGGACAAAGCCCCTCAATACATATGATTGGCCGAGCTTTAACAGCCTTTTTCAAATGTCTCAAAGAGCTTTATTCAAAATACATAATTGGTCTTTCAAAGGTTTCAAACAAAAAGCCTTTAACTCAAGATACTTTACTCGCTTATTCTAGACATTTTGGCGTCTTGGTACATCCATTTTAACTTAACAACAAAAGAGACTTTATAAACTTTGCATCTGCGCATCCGTGAGCTGTCTGTGTGATTGTTTCTGACTGTAATGAATTATGATGTGTATATATTCACAAGCAGCACTCGCGTCTCGCAGGCCATGGAGAAGCATTAGCACCAGCCCCGCCCCCACGTGATGCCTCTGCGCAGCCTCATCCACGACTCGTGATGGGAGCGTGCCAGCCGGTGGGCGCAGTCGACAGTCAGTGACGTCGGCGATGTTGGGGGACTGGGAGCCTCAGCCTGCGGACGCCTGCCTGAGTGCTGCGCGAGTGTGCAGCTGCGCATCATTCCTAACTGCGTGGAGGAGGGAGCACAGCGGAACTGAGAGGAGCCAGCCCAGGAGTGACTCACAAGCCGCTGTTGATGCTGGTGAGTGCGTGGCGGCGGCATCCCAGTGACAATGACTCCTCTGAGCTCTGACCTCACCTGCTGGCTGCTGATGGTGAGTGACCCACAGCTGGGTGGCTGAGTGAGCCTTCACCGTTAAAGTGCTTAAGTGAGGGCCTGGTCCTGGCTGAGACGAGCCCTCTGGAGTGGAATGTCTGGTCTGACTGAGTGGGGGTTAATAAATTGAGGGGGGCGGCTTGCTTGGTGGAGAATAAGTTGGGGGCCCCAAAGCAGGCTGTTAATATGATGCGCGCAAATGTTGCTCGTAAAATATTGCACTTAGTGCACTGGCACACGCATGGTATTACAATCTAAGCGCAATATTTTACGGGCAACGTTTGCGCGCATCATATTAACGTCTTTGCAAACCTGGTGTTAATGGCAAATTTGAACGGCCAGGCTCACGCAAATACACAAGCCAGTCACAAAAATACGCAGCAATGTATAGTAGAGAAGTTGTGCGTGTTTTCATTATTGCTGCAGCCTATACACGCTGATTGATTTTGACAGGCGCCCGGCTGGAGGGACGTGACTTTGAATAACTCAAGCGGACTCCGTCAATCACCATCGGGAGGGACTCCAGGCAGGGCTCAGTGGATGTCAACATGCGACGCTCCAGCTTCATTTCATGCAAGCACCTCCAGCTAACGTTGAACGAGCCGCACTTCTACCTGCGCTGCAACGGCAAAAACAGGGTGTTCATGGACGGGGTGTTCCAGAGGCGTGGGGCACCCGCTCTGCAACTCCCTATACAGTGCACCACCAGTAGGGTTATACAGAATGTAGCAAGCCAAAAGTCCCAAGGTGTTCCTCAGCAAACCGTTAGTTTCCTTAAGAATTATACCCCTATTCTCTTCTTACAACTTTTCCCATGTAAGTTACCTTCTTAAACCAAGTAAACACCCTTCATCCCCTCCCCCCCTTTCCCTATAAATGAAAACACAACAAAGTATTGGCATTTTGAAAAGGTCCCGTGTTTTATTAATTAAGGCCAAATTCTTTGCCTCTAAGGCAGAATTATTATTATCGATCCTCGTATGCCAAATACGTTACACCAGATAACACTGGTACTGAATTTCAGCCAGATAACACTGGCAGCCAGTTAACACTGGCAACTGCAATGCACCACAAGCATTGACCAGAAATAGCGGCCCCACGTGGCTAAGCAGGATGACCACACGTCTGCTCAGGGTATTTTTTTATGGCAGATAGCAGGCCGAGAAGATCTGCAAACCAGGAAGGCACCTGAGCTTGGTCGAACGAAACCAACACTCACCCCTTACCCTGCAGACCCTCCCCCCACTATCGCCTCTCCACGTGCCAGCCGCCTATTTCACAGCCACCAAAAAACAAGGACCCTCTTTTTACTGCCACCAATAAAAACCCGTGACCTTTCCCCTTACCCCACAAAAGGCTCCTTATCGCGCCTTCAATGAAGAGTGTGTTCCCAGCCTTATCACTCCTTCAATGAACTCCTCACTTCTTGCTATTTCTGGGTGCTCCAAAACCATTAAACCATGGCCAGATAACATCGGCAAATAGCACGGCCAGATAAACACCGGCAAATGCAATGTACCACACATATTGCCCAGAAATAGCAGCCCCACGTGGCTAAGTAGCGTGACCACGTGTCTACTCAGGGGTCTCTTTATATCGCAAATAGCAGGCCAAGAGAATCTGCAAACCAGGAAGGCACCTGAGCTTGGTCGAACCAAACCACCACTCACCCCGTACCCTGCAGACCCTCCCCCTACTATTGCCTCCCCACGTGCCAGGCCGCTATTTCACCACTCACAATACCTATCTCTTCTCTAGCTGCCCCCTAAATGTAGTACCATAATATCTGGCTTACCCCACTTTCTCCTGGATGTCTTTGCTATTCCCAATAACTGCCCCACCCCCTACCTTGCTTCCCTATCCATCTAATCCCTACTTCAATTATGCTGCACCCCGGGGTCGCTCCTCTCTTGGTGCCAGCCGCATGACTCTCCATCCAGTGCACATAGGAGTGTCCCAGGATCCGCACTCTCATTGCGTGTCATGCAAATAACCAAAATGTAAACTATTAACTGTAATGCACACACACACACACACACCAGTGTACCCAAACTGAAAAGAAACCAAAAGATAAAAGGAAACAAATTATTATTATTAAAACAAAACAATTGTTCCCCATAAGTTTTCCCTTCATTTCTTTAATGGCCTCACATATCTCCTACAGTATATACTTCCCATTTCCATCTCCCCATCTTTTTAATTCGGTCCTTTGGGTAACCCAATTCTTCCTCAGTACTAGCAGCTCCTATCCTGAAAGAATGGGGGAAAATGCAACTCCCCTTTCAACCAAGCCCCTCCGTGGCCTGCTGCGGAACCATTTTGAATTGATACCCGGACAAGTTAGTACCACCCTTGTGCCCCCAGAACATGTGACCGTTTGAAGGAGCCACCTCCAAGTATCCCCTCACACATACCACTGGGCATAACCCCACCATGGGCCTTAGCAGCAGCACAACTCAAACTGCGCATCAATACCACTCCATCTGTCACTCTCACATCCTCCTTTCTTAATTGAGAAGAATTTTCACCTAGAGCATTTATTTCCTCAATCCTTAGGGCAGCTGAAAAACTAAAACAAATGCTGCCCTAAAAAGATTGTTATCAGCTCCATCTTATCTCCTACTTGTACTCTGCTGTCAAGATCTTCCTCACCACGAACTGTTTAGCCCAGTCTTCCTCTTCCTTTAACCGAGCAAAGTATGAAATACCACTAAATAGTTACCAAGCTGTCCTTTCTTTATTGATTTACCGCCGAACTTCAGTAGCTATTTTGAAAACAACATTCTGCCCTACCTCCTCTGTCCCTTTAAAACTCGATCCAACCCTTTCACTGCTTGCTCTACGGTGCCCATGTCTTCTGCAACAACAATCTCCTCACCAAATCATTGATGCCCTCTAACTGCTCCCCATCTGCCAAAGAAACGGAGGGCAGTCTTCACCCTGCAATTTTTTTTTATTTTTATTTTTTTTTAAAAAGTTTTCTCTCTCCTCCCCCCCCGTGCCAAATGTCGGAACACATCCCACCTGAATCTGGACAATGTATCCACCACCACCTTCCTTACCCCCCGGAATGTGATTTGCCGTGAAATTAATATTGCTTTTCAAACGTATCAACACCAAATACCTGACATAGGCTACAACCTGCGGTGATGATGCAGACATGTTATTCAGCACTTGCACCACACCTTGAATATCAGACCCAAAAAAGGGGGAGTTTTTTTTTTTAATTCTATCCCCCACAGTTGTATTGCCCCGACGATTGGAAAATAAAAAATTCCAGAAACACCAAGCTTTGCACCCATCCTCTTTGAATCCACTCCTGGGCCATTTGCCTGCTCACCATTTGAAATTACACTAGACCATTTGATCTTAATGTCTGGCCACCCCCCCCAAACCACCTACAATTCTCCCCGATCAACTAAACTTATATTGTTACCCCCCCCCCAGATCCTACCGCATTCTCCAGTCCCTTTGGAACCCGTTACCATGAAATCGTCCAAGTAATGTACTATACGTCTCCTCCCCGCTCTCTTCTCCACTAACCAATGCAAAAAAGTAGGAAGCCTTTAAAAAGGGAGCACGGGATATTGCTCACCCCATTGGGTAAACAGATATCTATGTAAAATTATCCATCGAATCTACACCCCATTAAAAGAAAACCCCCTGGACACAGCGGTACGGCCTGAAGGCTGCCTCTAGATCAAGCATAGGTAACTCTGTCCCCTCGCCAGCTACCCTCACCAAATTCACCACCTGATTGAATGAATGATAGCTAAGAGAAACATCTTCCCTACTTATTGCCTCTGCAAAGAAACGGCCGTCCCAATGTTTATTTGTATGTATTTTCCTTACATTCCCTTGCTCTGTGTATCATGTAGAGTATTGTCTTCCCTCTGTATAGAGTAACCTCTGTATTAGGATCCAGTCTTTGTATAGTGTACACCCCCCTGTAAGTAATGAATTCCTTTTGTTTTCACATGCTTCCATAGAGAAGCAATACTTTGTCTATTCAGAGAACACAAAACAGCAGTGAAAAGTTGCCGAATTGCCCTGCTGTTCGGTGGTTTCATGCGGCAGATTTATTCAGGCGAATCCCGTAGGCTTCAATGTTAAAAATATTCCCGTTTTAATTCAATATCTAATATACCATAGTATACCATAGCAGTACAGAGGTAAACCCAGAAGCCGTGGTCAAATAGGTAAACCAGGTCTGATACACAGGTAAAGGCACTTAATGCAAAGGGGGGAAAGACACTTTTATTTCCAGCAGGGGTGTGGCTTGTGTGCACTGTGATTAACTGTTTTTTTTTTTTTTTAAATTTAAAGTTTTTATTTTGAAATAAGTCAGCATTACATCATACTGTAAAATAATAGATGACCTCGCAGGGCCAAACAAGAAGACATAACAAGCAACGGAAACCACACAGGGCCAAAAAAAAAATGCCATCGTAAAAACAGCGAATCAAAAAAAAAATCTAAAGATAGTGTAGCGCTCACTCCCGGAGGAGCCGCTGAAAATGAACCACGGGTCAGTCTCCCCGCACTAGGGAATAAATATACTCCAACACCGTTGTGAGTTTTTATCATTTAAATAGTTTACTAAAATAGTAAGCAGACGTAGAGACACGGTATTCACAGGTATTACAGTATTTTCGTATCACGGTAAAACGCGTAGCGGAAAAGAAACGAAACACGAGGCTTCGTATTTCGGAAAAATAAAATATTCGCAACCGAACATAAAAATGCAATTTCCTGATAGCTCAATAAAAGGGACACTTAGCGAAATCCAAAAATACAATCTCTTCGTATTACGGTAAACGCGCAGCGGAAAAGAGAAAATATTATTCGGAACGTATCTTTAACCCCTGTTCCGATTCGTAACAAAATGAGTCCTGCACAGGTTAAGTCCCGGAATGTAAAAGGTGTATATGTATGTGTGGTACCCGGGTACTGTTCAACTGGCCAGTGAGTTTACTTAAGGAATGTCTTCGACTAGTCAAGTTGGGGCCCTGTGGACTTTAAAGAGAAAACAGCAGCGTGTTCTGTATTTACAAACGGCCTTGGAGGCCTCTCACCCATCCACCGGTTGCTTTAGGCTCCGTTGACCCAGGACGTCTCTCCGCTCGATTTTGACTGGGGATACTTTCGGCCGGATCCGTTGTCTGACTTCCCGTAGCTTGTCCACGACTTTTCCAGCTCACCGCCCGCTCTCTGTATCCGATCAACTTGCAGTGACTCCGTACTCGAGGTCTTTGGTTGGTTCAATCTGCAGCAATCTCTGGAACTCGGAGGGCTCCTTCTCCTTAGGCTAAATGACCGGGTAAAACAACTGACAGGTCTCACTTGCGCTCTGGCCTAGGCCCTCTCGCGATGTCTGTCACTGCGTCTGCTCTCTCTCGTTCCCTGGCGCGCTCTGGCGCGTTCTCCACGAGGTTCAGGATGTAAGTCCGCTGGGTCCCACCCACTTCCTGTCTTTTTGCAAAGCATGCCGGGAAATGTAGTCCCAATGTCCAGTGTCTCTAATCGTGATTGTCTCCATCTTGTGGCCAAAAATAGGTACTGCCGGCAGCAAGATTTTAACACAGCGCTACACTCTCCCCCTCCTAGAACTCTTGGGTCTCTCCAAGGAGGTACAACAGTTATATTACATTTCCACAATTTTTGAATACAGTTTACATGACATGTACAGGTTCAGCAGCATACATATAGTGGGTTAGGAACACTTCCTCAAGTTGACTCATATTTTGAGCTACCTCAGCTAGCATAGCAGACACTTCGGGCAACCTCTGCACTGTGGTGATGGCCTCTTCAGTGCTATGTCCTGGTGAGTCGTAGGTGAGTCGTTGGGGCGGTCGAACAGAGCGTTTTGGTTCTGGCTCAATCCGTTCCTCTTCAGGTGGAAGTACTACAGGTGTTGGCTCAGTCCTTCTCTCTATCACTGGAGCAGACGTTTCTTCCGAGTATGATCCCTCCAGTGAAGGCATAGAACTATAATCACCTGAATAAGCTTCAACTTCTGGAGCTACCGGGATCCCAACAGCCTCAGGGACTTCCAGCTGAAATTCAGGAGCTTCAGGGATTTCAACAGTCTCAGGGACTTCTAGCAGAAATTCAGGAGCTTCAGGCCTCAAGTTACTCTCCCACCGCTCAGGAACAACGACAACCTCCTCAGGCTCCGGTGAGCGCATCCAGTCCAGACAATAACTCTCTTCCTCACTGTCTCTTTCGCTCTCTTCGGCAACCCGGGTCTGTTGAGACCGAGTAACAGGAGGCAAACGTGGAACAGGCGGATTTAACAGAGGCGGTTCGTCCCCAACTGGCATCCTCACAGCCTCTCTCAAAGGTAACAGATGATTCCGGTGCCAGTTCTTGAGAGGCCCAGCCTTTCCATCCGGTCGGATCTGATACACTGGTAGACCCGACAGCTGTTTGCAAACAATGTAAACTTGGGAACTCCACCTATCCGCCAACTTGTGTCTCGCAGCAGCACCCAAGTTCTTCAATAGAACCCTATCACCGGGTTGTAGATCTTGTATTCGGACTTTCAAGTCATAGTTCCTTTTGTTTCTTTGCTCCCTGTTTCCTGAGGTCAAACGGGCCTGTTCAAACGCAGAAGCCAAATTCTTTCGAAGTCTATCCACGTAGTTTCTATGGGAAGCTACTGACGTCTGGTCTAGAGATAACCCAAACGCCAAATCAACCGGCAGTCGAGCCTCCCTTCCGAACATAAGACGGTATGGTGAGTATCCAGTTGCATCGCTCTCCGTACTGTTATATGCATGCACCAGAGTAGCTATGTGACGACTCCAACTCTGTTTCTCCACATTCGACAAAGTCCCCAGCATGTTTAGCAGTGTGCGATTAAACCTCTCCGGCTGAGCATCACCTTGAGGGTGATACGGTGTAGTTCGGGTCTTTTGGAATCCCAACAGCTCCAACAATTGCCCCACCAGTCTGCTTTCAAAGTCTCTACCCTGATCAGAGTGTATCCTCCTTGGCAGTCCGTAATGAACAAAGAACTTTTCCATCAACACCTTGGCCACTGTCGGAGCGTGTTGATCTTTTGTGGAAAATGCTTGGGCATAACGAGTGAAATGATCAGTCACTATTAGAATGTTCCCTTGCCCACTAGCATCCGGCTCTAAGCACAAGAAGTCAATGCACACCAAATCCATGGGTCCCTGGCTCTGCAGATGGCTCATTGGAGCAGTTCGGGTCGGTAGAGTCTTTCTCTGAATACACCTCAGACAGGAATGACAATAACTTTCCACTTCAGCTCTCATGCAAGGCCAGTAGAACCTATCTCGCACCAGCTTAAAAGTTCTCTCAGCACCCAAATGTCCATGCTCATCATGTAGTGATCGCAGCACACTCTCCCTATGTTTAGTGGGGAGGAATAACTGTTGAATCTCTTCAGCGTTAGTTGAAGGGCCCCTTCGGTAGACCACCCCATCCAACATTTTTAACCGCTCCCACTCTTTGTAGACCAACCTAGCTCCACTCGGGGAGTTGGTTAACAAAATCTCTCGCTGGTTTGTAGTCAGGGCCTTTATGGTCAAGGCAATTAAAGGGTCTCTGGCCTGGTCTGCTTTCAGGTCCTGTCTCGAAAAGGTAGGTAAACTCTCATCCCTTAACTGCGTAGGGTTACAGTAAAACTCAGGAACAGCTGCAGCCATGACTCCTATGGCCTCCGCTTCAATCCCTCCTTTGACCCGGCGCTCTGTTCCTTGACACAAAGCTTGCACCCCGTCTGGAGTCAACTGAGTCCATTCTGTAGTGTAGGGTCTTCTCGATAACGCATCAGCATCTCGATTATTCACCCCAGGGCGGTACTTCAGGCTGAACCGAAACCCTGACAGAGCGGCCAACCACTGATGTCCCGTTGCGTCCAGTTTTGCGGTAGTAAGGATGTAGGTAAGAGGATTGTTATCCGTCTTGATCACAAACTCGGCTCCATACAGATAGTCTTTTAACTTGTCTACCACTGCCCACTTCAAGGCTAGGAACTCCAACTTGTGGGTAGGGTAGTTCTTCTCTGAAGGCGTAAGGCTCCGGCTCACGTACGCTACAGGCCTCAGCAATCCACCATACTCCTGATACAGGACTCCTCCCAGACCTTCTCGGCTGGCATCCACATGTAGCTCATACGGCTTGTGAGGGTCCGCATAGGCCAAAACAGGAGCTCGGGTTAGACTCTCTTTCAGTTTCACGAAAGCTCCTTCACATTGACTGGTCCATTCACCTTGTATAGACTCTCGAGCTTTCCTTGGCCCTGGAGCTGACGGGTTTTTATCAGAGACCTTGCAGCCTTCTTCTGTGGTTTCCTTCTGCAGGAGTTTGTTCAGTGGTTGAGCTATTTTCGCGAATCCTCCCACAAATCTTCGATAGTATGAACAGAATCCCAAGAAAGATCTAAGTTCAGTGACGTTTCGGGGTCTAGGCCAAGAAGCTACGGCCTCCAACTTCCGAGGGTCTGTCGAAACACCTTCTGCTGAGACCACATGTCCTAGATACGTAACAGACGGCAGACAGAATTGGCATTTCTCCAGAGACAGTTTCAGCCCCTCTTCATGGAGCCTCTTTAAGACCTTCTTTAGACGTTGCTCATGTTCTTCCAGAGTCTTCCCAAACACAATTATGTCATCCAGGTACACTAATACTTCGATTAGATTCATATCCCCGACTGTCTTCTCCATCAACCGTTGGAACGTGGCTGGAGCCCCCGTAAGGCCTTGAGGCATTCTGTTGAATTCAAAGAACCCCAGTGGACAGATGAACGCAGTTTTCTCCTTGTCTTCAGGATGCATTGGTATCTGGTGATACCCGCTTCGCAGGTCTAGTACACTAAACCACTTTGCTCCAGACAAACACTGTAGGGCATCTTCTATCCGAGGAGTGGCATATTGATCGGGATGGTTCTCCGGTTCAACGTGCGGTAGTCTATGCATAAGCGGACAGAACCATTTTTCTTCCGGACCAACACTATGGGAGATGCGTATGGACTCCTGGATTCTTGAATCACCTTGGTTCTTTGCAATTCGTTCAGCTGCTCTCGCAGATCATCTAGGTCTCCTAGCGGAACTCGCCTTGATCTTTCCCGAAACGGCTTGTCTTCTTGTAACCGAATGCGGTGTTCAGTACTCTTAGCTAGGCCCGCATCAAACTCATCTTTCGAGAACAATTCCTTCCACTTTAGGACTTGAGACTGAAGACGTTTCTTCCACTCAGGTGAAATGGGAGCGTCCTTGGGGTAGAATCTTTCATCTGGAATCTCTTTATTCACTCCCCCTCCTAAATCGGTAGAGAGGGGTGTAGCAGACTCTACTTGCCCGATAGGCATTCGTGCTTTAAGGACCACTGGAGAATCCGTCACATTGCACACGCTGACCGAGACTCTTCCTCGTGTTCTCTTCAGAGCTTTGGTGGAGATTATTTCAGGAATTACTTCGACTCCGGTTTCACTCCCATGATCAAAATCGGTTCCCAGCACCACATAGGGACCTGGTTGCGACCCGTTCAACTTGACTGAAGCCCGGAAGCTCGCCACTTCTCCTGCTTGCAGAACCTTCTCTGTCCCACCCAATCTCCACAGTCTTCCCACCTCGGCAGGTGCCTTTCGTTCCTCGACCATCCTCTGATAGACCGGACGTAACATCGGGTGTACTCCTTGAGTCGAACCTTCTTCCAATACAACAGGTGTCAGGAGACGCCGCACCAGGTCAGTATTCGTCCCCACTATCAGGGAGCTTCTGTTCGCACCTGAGGGTCGAGGACACACAATAGCCAATGCATCACAACCCCCAGGCTGCCCGATGACTTCAGATCCAATCTCCAACTTCACTTGCAGGTACCCATCATAAGGGAGTTTCTCCGTGCCGATACCCCATATTTCCAAATCCTTCAATTCTTGCAGAGGAATGTGCTTTAAGTGTTTCTCATAGAAGTCTCTGTAGATCAATGTCACTTGAGCCCCCGAATCTAACAGGGCTTTAGTGTAGACTCCTTCCACTTGGATTGGCACAATAGGAGAAGGACCTATCAGTTGGTCAGGAAACTTGGTGGTGGTATCCGGACGCTTAGACCCAGTTTGTTGTACCCTGGCCTTTTTCTTGGCCCGTGTAGGTTTTGGGTGTGCATTGCTTCCCCATGACGCAGACCCGGATGCTAAGGGAGTGACTCTTTCAGTCCTGGCAGGCTCAGCAGTTGGCTCGGCTTTGGGCCCTCTCGCCCTCTTAATCTTGGCTTGGGTTTTGGAGCGGGGTTCGACCTTCGGGCACCTAAGTTGCTCCTTCACTTGTGCCCTCTGGCGTTTCCCGCCGGTGAGGTAGATAACAGTCCTTCTAGGGCTTCCAACAGTCCCTCGACTCTATCCTTCTCAGGCTTTCGGCCTTTGCACTGTGCGCGGAAATGGCCCATTTCTCCACAACCGAAACATCTCTTCTTAGAGAGCGGAGACGTAGTTGCTTGTTGAGATTTGGTTGAAGGATTTAAACCAGACGCCACAGCAACTCCCGTCGTCTGCATACCTGTGAGGAATTTCTGCATTTCCGCCTGCATTTCGGTCACCTTCATCAACACCCGGCACAGTTCCGCGTGCACTTGTTGCAATTCAGCTTGAGCTTCCTGTACTTGCTTGACGGTTTTGGACAATTCACCACGTTCAGGGAGGTTCGATTCTTTCGCAGCCCTCTCTGTAGATTTGAAAACGACTAGGTGTTCTTGTTCGTCCTCGTCAGATCCATAAGTATCCAGAGAGTCGCTTTCCGGCCTCAGACCGTCGTTATGTCTCACCGGTTGTGCATAAGCCTTTTCCCCCCGCCTGAAGGATTTCTCTTCCAGTAAAGCCTCTTCCTCTCGTACAACTCGGATCAGTTCCAGGTACTTCAACTCTTGGTTACCTGCTCTGCTTCTCAGCTGCATCATTACTGGGTCTAGAGGTTGAGAGCCCCTCAGGATCTGTTTTATTCGGATCTTATCTACTTCGGCCGGTTCGGCCCCTTTCTTGAGGAGTATCTGGTGTAGAATCTTATCTAGGCGCCTCATGTACTCGGTCATTCTCTCACCTCTTCTCTGATAGGTGTGTTCGTACTGATATACCAGTTCGGCCGCCTTTTCTGTTCGCCCAAACACTTCTTCAAGAACATTTAAGTAATCTAAAGCAGTACAATCTTTTCTACTCAATTTCAGGTTTCTCACCGCTTCTGACGCAGGTTCCTTTAAGCTCTCGGTGATCCTTTGCTTTTTCTGGGCCTCAGGGACGTCCCACTCATCCAGAGCCTGCATCGCCTGTTCCACCCATTCTTCAAAGGTTTCTTCTCCCGCCGGAGTTGGTACGTTTCCTGTAAAATTCCTTAACCGTCGATAACCGAAGTTAGTGTGAGGAGGGCTTGTTTTCTGACATTTGGCCAGTAGATCTCCAATAGCCACGATAAATTCAGGCCCGATCATGGCCGACGGACTAGGCGCGGGAACACTTGCGGATTCACCGCGTGGCGCACTTGGGTGAATTAGTTGGACTTCCACCTCTTCGGCCAGTTTCACGCTCGTGCCCTGAAAACATGGCGGAACACTCTTTCTCCATTCGAGAAGAACATACATGTGAGAAGTATCTGGGTTTTTTTCAATGTCCAGTATTAAGCCCGATGATCTGGTGCTAGCGTGCCACGGCCTGGCGAATCTGATCTTCAGCCCAAGTGTCTGCGGGAATATCCATGACTATACAACATTCTAACTGGCTACTGTGCTCCCCACACCACTCGGCAACAGTGTCTGGATCCATATTTAACCCTTTAGATGCGGTTTTTCCAGAGACTGGATCCCGGAAACGAGCCCCCACGTGTAGCGCTCACTCCCGGAGGAGCCGCTGAAAATGAACCACGGGTCAGTCTCCCCGCACTAGGGAATAAATATACTCCAACACCGTTGTGAGTTTTTATCATTTAAATAGTTTACTAAAATAGTAAGCAGACGTAGAGACACGGTATTCACAGGTATTACAGTATTTTCGTATCATGGTAAAACGCGTAGCGGAAAAGAAATGAAACACGAGGCTTCGTATTTCGGAAAAATAAAATATTCGCAACCGAACATAAAAATGCAATTTCCTGATAGCTCAATAAAAGGGACACTTAGCGAAATCCAAAAATACAATCTCTTCGTATTACGGTAAACGCGCAGCGGAAAAGAGAAAATATATTCGGAACGTATCTTTAACCCCTGTTCCGATTCGTAACAAAATGAGTCCTGCACAGGTTAAGTCCCAGAATGTAAAAGGTGTATATGTATGTGTGGTACCCGGGTACTGTTCAACTGGCCAGTGAGTTTACTTAAGGAATGTCTTCGACTAGTCAAGTTGGGGCCCTGTGGACTTTAAAGAGAAAACAGCAGCGTGTTCTGTATTTACAAACGGCCTTGGAGGCCTCTCACCCATCCACCGGTTGCTTTAGGCTCCGCTGACCCAGGATGTCTCTCCGCTCGATTTTGACTGGGGATACTTTCGGCCGGATCCGTTGTCTGACTTCCCGTAGCTTGTCCACGACTTTTCCAGCTCACCGCCCGCTCTCTGTATCCGATCAACTTGCGGTGACTCCGTACTCGAGGTCTTTGGTTGGTTCAATCTGCAGCAATCTCTGGAACTCGGAGGGCTCCTTCTCCTTAGGCTAAATGACTGGGTAAAACAACTGACAGGTCTCACTTGCGCTCTGGCCTAGGCCCTCTCGCGATGTCTGTCACTGCGTCTGCTCTCTCTCGTTCCCTGGCGCGCTCTGGTGCGTTCTCCACGAGGTTCAGGATGTAAGTCCGCTGGGTCCCACCCACTTCCTGTCTTTTTGCAAAGCATGCCGGGAAATGTAGTCCCAATGTCCAGTGTCTCTAATCGCGATTGTCTCCATCTTGTGGCCAAAAATAGGTACTGCCGGCAGCAAGATTTTAACACAGCGCTACAATAGCAATATATTAGCAGAAAACATCCCCTAAACGGGGGGTCTTATCAAGGTGGGAAATCAAACATATATAAATGCAGCCACTTAAGGCCGGCCAAAGTAACTACGGTCAGCTGGTCAAAAAACATGCGTTGCAAAGAAGGACAGGGCGGTAAAAATTAGTAAAAGGCAGAAAGTACCATGTGCAGGCAGAAAAGCAAAAGCCCTATGCAATGCAGGCTGGGACTTATCAAAACAAATTACGAACCGTCCTGAAAGTCCAGGCACTAGGCCAAGCTAGAGACCAGGGACACGTAAGCATATAAGAGAAATGCAGGGGAGGGGGGGTAATTCAGTAAAGCTCAGATCTGGAGAGGTAGAGGGCATAGAAACCAGCCTTCAATCCGGTCAAGGGTCTGGAGGATCCGGTGAGAGGCCCGCAGCCGCAAGGTCAATCCAAGCCACCGCGGGATCCGTGATGGTATAGGGGACATTTGCGTGGGTCACCACCAAAGCTCCTGCCAGACCCCAGCGATATCGGACACCCTTGTTGGAGATACAACAGCATATATTATACTATGGACTGCAGGTGGCGCTGTTAGTACAGGTTAAATGTGTTCTAAACTCGTTGGTATATGTTCACAGGAAATAAGTCTCTATTGTCTCTGCTTTACTTCCTTCTTCCTTTCTAGCTGTGTGATGATGAAGCATCCTGATATATATCCAGTGACTAATCTGTTATAAGTTGTTTTATTGCTATATGCACAAAGTAAAGTTCTCTACTGCAGATTCACAAGACTCCAGTGCCTCTTTCATACATAACCAACAACCCTGTCGGTGAAGAACTGATGTCACTTCACGAAAACGCCTGCAAGCCATCAGGGTCTGGAATGGGAGATCATGATACAGGGCCAGAGTGGAGCCCTCAAAGCGTACGGGATCCCTCGCGCCCGGAGCAGACATAACCTTGACCTTGATAGCCACTTCACGGAAGGCCACCACGACGTCTCGAGGAGCCCCAGGTGGGTTCGTTGCAGGTCTCCTGACCCGAAACACCGACCCAAGCATGTCAGGTGTGTCAGGGGGAAGCCCCGTGACCTGAAGCACAAGACGAGTCACGTAGGACGGCAGAGCGTCAGAGGTAATAGAATCCGGGACACCCCTGACCCTGATGTTTCGGCGTCTGTGTCTCATTTCAAGCATCTCCACAGAGCGTGTCAGAAGTTCGACTTGGGATCGCAAACCAGCAACCTGACCAGACAGGTGAGTTTGTTCCGTTGTCACAGCAGAAGTCGTCTCCTGTACCACCTTCACCTGAGCACGCATCGCCGCTATCTCCGTGCGGACCGCCGCCACCTCAGGCTGCCACACCTCACGCATCACCCGGAGCTCCTCCAAGATCCTGCGGAGATCCCCCTTCGTGGAGGGGAGATGGTCGTCCTCCTCCTGCACCTGCTGCTGTCAAAGTCCCGTCCCCACTGCAGACCGATGATCCAAGGTCACACTGTTACTGGCGGAGGTAAGGGGAATCTCAGTCGGGTCCCCATCAAAAATATCCTCTGTGTCCGGCGTTGCCCCGGATGATGTCCGCATTGCTGATTTTCTCTTCTTCTGTGCCCGTTTCCTAGCAGCCGCCGAGAGGGGTCGGGAGTCAGACGCCGGTGACTGCGGGGCAAGCCAGGGCATCCCAGTAATACCCCCCTGAGGTTCATAATCGCTGTCAGCCTCCGAGGAGCCATAGCCCGGGGGGAGGGAGGAAGAAGCAGTCAGTCCCGTAAAAGCGGACCCACCTCGCAAAACATCCCGAATGTCCCTCTGTCGGGGGGCTGTCGCTGGAATGACCGGTAGGCATGGTTCCGGAGATGCTGGGCTGGCACGAGGTCGCAGGGCGGTGAGGGAATCTCAATACGCCTCGAGTAGGCTTCCAAGATGGCCGCGGTGACTAGGCCCAAATCGCGTTGCCGGCAGCCAGGGCAGCCATCAGAAATGATGGGGCCCCTTACTAAAACTCACGATGGGGCCCCCAGGGCCCCCCTGGCACTCCCTCAACCTCTAACAGCTTTTCTCCCCCTTCAAAAAAAAAAAGGACATAACATAGCACCACAGCAATAAAACTCCCAGCAATGTGCAGTGTGTATTAGCGTATCACAGTATCCACAGCAATAAAACTCACAGTAATGAGCGGTGTGTCTGAATGTATCACAGAATCCACAGCAATAAATCTCACAGAAACGGGCTGTGTATGATGGCCATTGGGTCTGGGTCTGGTCCCTGGGCCTTGGGGTCTGGTCTGGGCCCTGGGACTGGGCCTTGGGGTCTGGTCCCTGAGGTCTGGGCCCTGGGTCTAGGCTGGGCCTGGTCCCTGGGGTCTGGGCCCTGGTCTCTGGGTCTGGTCCCTGGCCCTTGGGGCCTGGGGGTCTGGGCCCTAGGGTCTGGGCCTTGGGGTCTGGGCCTTGGTCTGGGACCTGGGGTCTGGGCCTTGGGGTCTGGGCCCTGGTTTTGGGCTTTGGGGTCTGGGCCTTGGGGTCTGGGCCCTGGGTTTGGGCCTAGGGGTCTGGGTCTGGGGTGTGGGCCTAGGGGTCTGGGTCTGGGCCTAGGGGTCTGGGCCCTGGGTCTGGGCCTTGGGGTCTGGGCCCTGGGGTCTGGGCCCTGGGGTCTGGGCCTTGGGGTCTGGGCCCTGGTTTTGGGCTTTGGGGTCTGGGCCTTGGGGTCTGGGCCCTGGGTTTGGGCCTAGGGGTCTGGGCCTGGGGTCTGGGGTGTGGGCCTAGGGGTCTGGGTGTGGGCCTAGGGGTCTGGGCCCTGGGTCTGGGCCTTGGGGTCTGGCCCTGGGGTCTGGGCCCTGGGGTCTGGGCCTTGGGGTCTGGGCCCTGGGGTCTGGGCCTTGGGGTCTGGGCCCTGGAGTCTGGGCCCTAGGTCTGGGCCTTAGGGTCTTGGGGTCTGGGCCCTATGGTCTGTGCCTTGGGGTCTGGGCCCTGGGCCTTAGGGCCTGGACCTTGGGGTCTGGGCCTTGGGGTCTGGGCCCTGGGTTTGGGCCTAGGCCCTGGGTTTGGGTCTGAGCCTTGGGGTCTGGGCCCTGGGTCTTGGGTCTGGGCCTTGGGGTCTGGGTTTGTGCCTAGGGGTCTGGACCCCGGGTCTGGGCGCTGGGTCTGGGCCTTGGGGTCTGGGCCTTGGGGTCTGGGCCTAGGGGTCTGGGCCTAGGGGTCTGGCCCTAGGGGTCTGGGCCCTGGGTTTGGGGTCTGGGCCCTGGGTCTTAGGGTCTGGGCCCTGGGGTCTGGGCCTTGGGGTCTGGCTCACCAGTCCGCTGTCTTCTTTTCTTCTGTCTTCTATCTTCTTTTCTTCACCTTTTCTTTAATCTTCTTCTCTTCTTCTTCCCGGCCCCTCCAGCTCCGGCGCGCAGCTTCACTGAGTGGAGGGGCGGAGCCAAAGCAACGTGCTTGGGAGGTCCTCACACGTTGCTTGGCCCCACCCAGCCAGGAAGTGAAGCTGCCAGGAGCCGGAGGAGACACAGTGTCTCAGTCTCCTCCGGCTCCTGCAGCAGCAGGGACACAGCTCCGGATTCGGACTCATCGAGTCCGATACCGGAGCTGTTAAAGGGCGACGCCACTGCCGTCGGGGGCCCGGGAACCCCCTGGGCCCCGGCGGCCCGGGCCCCCACCGGGCCCGGGCCCCTTACGGCAGCATGGGGCATAATGCCCTGATGGCAGCCCTGCCGGCAGCAATCTGTCCTCGGGCACGAAACTCAGGGCTAAATCAGGTACCTCAACTCTCCAGGATCCCTCTAGCCAACCGGGAAGCTCACAGGGCAGTGCAAACGGCGAAAAAAGCAATAAAATCTGTGGTAAACACAGAGCTCCTCCAAAATGCTGCTGCTCGCTTCCACAGCTAGCTCCGCCCTCCGGTCTGTGATTAACTGTTAACCCCTTTCTGTGCTGGATTGCCAGGGCTGAGCAGCAGTCTTCATGTGCTGCACAGGGACACATATTGCAGGCATGGTGCAGTCATCGGCGGGGAGCCTGACAAATATTCTGCAGTAAAAAGTATCTTTATTTATAGATTTTTTAGGATCTTTAAGGCATTTGTTTGGGATTTTTTTGCAAACTATTTTTTCCGTTTTTTTTTTCTGTAACAGCCCTTTTTATTATCAATGATTGGATTGTATATACCATGCTGTAAAGGAAATCTACAGATTTTTATTTAACCCCTTCACTGCTGAGGACATGTGGGACACGTCCTCATTGACGCACGTTACATGCTGAGGACGTGCCCCACACGTCATCAGCTTTGCGGGACCTCCGGCGGAGATACTCACCTCTCTGTCCGGGGTCCCGCGGCGGTCTGACTTCAGCGTACTCAGATGCTGAAGTTAAGACCCTCCCGACATCATTGCGCCATGCGCGATTACGTCATTTCCAGGCGACCCCCACGGCAATGGAACGGGAGATAGCCTGGAATGGAGGTGGGGGATCCGTTCGGATCCCTATCCCTCCCGATCAGGAAGGCACAGCGCCAAAAGCCAGGCACCGCTTAAAAGGGGAGAGTCTCCCCTTTTAAGCGGTGCCTGGCTTTAGCCCCTCAAGCACCGGGTCGCAGCGCCTTGCGGCACCGAAGTGCGCCTAGCTCCGGTGGGGGCCGCCATCTTGGATGGCGGCTTTACCCACGGGTCCCCCCTCGCTGCCCTATGTCATCGCGCATAGCGTGATGATGTCAGATAGCTGGGGAACCCCTAGCTGCCTGGGGATTTCCCAAGGAAATCCCCTGGTGGAGATAGGGGGTTCTTTTGAACCCCGATATCTCCAGAACCATGGCAGCTAGGGAGTCAAGGAGGGTGTCATTCGAAAGGCCTGAGCATGGCCTTTTGAATGTTATCCAACTTGTCCATGTAGAAAGTAAAATAATTTTTGTTAGAAAAAATTCAAAAAAAAATAAAAAAAAAAAAAAAAACATATTTTTTTTTTTGTTTTTTTTATTATGCAGCAATATTGTTCACATTTCAATTATAATGTGAACAATGATGCTGCACTACTGATTTTTTTCTATGGGGTGCGTTTGCTAAAATCACGTAATTTCCCCCAAAAAATTTAACAAGTCCACATTTCTAATTTTTGTACAAGCGCACCCCATAGAAAATATAATCGCAAACGCTCATGTGATAAAATGTGAAAAAAAACACTTTACACGCTGCAGATGATTAAAAATTCAAATTTTATTGCATTTTTTGTTATAATATACAGGCAGGACATGACGTATAGATATAAAAATGATATATTGGGGGCGGAGCTGTGAGTGGATGAGTGTGGACGTGTTTCTGCGGAGCTCTCTGAAGACCTGGCCTTTCTGGCAATATTATACACGTCCCACCGTCCAGGAGAGCTGTTGCCTGGGTCATTTTAATTCCTGCTGTGCTGGAGCATCATTTATGGCCCGAGGCAACCCTCAATCTACCGTTTGCGGTGGAGTTTGAGCACACTGAAGATATTTGCGGCCTAGCCGGAGGTGGCCATCTTGGAAGCCTGTGCGGGAGTCGCCGACTCTCCCCCTGGGGTAATCTTACCTGATTTGAGGAGTGACCTGATGGCGGAGTGGATTGGCAGAGGGTCCTGCTTGGTGGAGGGCCCCCACCAGCGGGATGTCGAAGCCTTAGTGGAGCCTGCTTCCTCTTCTGCGGTGACGGCTGTTATCGAGCGTCCTGATGACTTGTGCCCGCTTACGAGGGGGGAGGTCTGGCGCCTCATAGCGGAGTTCCGCACGCTGTGGAAGGCGGATTTCCAGGAGGTGAGAGCTGCGGTTGTGGAGGTGAGCTCCCGGTTGGAGGCGGCCTCGTGTCGAGCTGTCGCAGACTGGCCAGAAGATACGTCGACCGTGGCCCTGGCAGCTGGCTGCTCTGCCGCAGAGGAGGATGGAGAGCGGTGCCCCGGGAGCGCCGGGACAATGCAGGACTCCAGGCTGCTGGCGGAGGATGATAAGTTGCATGCCGCAGCAGTCGGGCGGCCAGCTGAGACACTGAATGCCGAGACTGCGGTGTCTCTTGGAAATTTGGGCCTTTCTGCTGCGGAGGTCTGGCACCCTAACGTGACATCAGGGGAGATGGTGATGCAGAGGATCTTTTCCCTTACACTTGGAGCGGAGTGCTGTGGGATTTTCTTCCCCTGCGGAGCTAGTGGAGGGTGCAGGGAAATGTTGTGCCTTAGTTTCCCAATCGCTGGGCCTAAATGGGCTGACTCTTTGGTCCCCCTCGAGTTTCGTGACACTGGCTAAGGCCTATATGCTGGACTTCGGATGGATCGGCTAACGCTTTTCTTTTGACGAGACCCCCCCATTTGATGCTGATGGTCTACCCCCCCTGATGACACCCCCTCACTGATGTCTGTGAATTAACCCCCCCTTATTCATGTCTGCTATCTGTTCCTATCCTCTTACTTTTTGTTCCCCCCTTTTTATGTTCTCCTGACTGATTTTATGGTCATGCCTGCTGAATTTTTGGGTATAGTGGTGTTCGTCTGGTGTTCGTTTGGAGCACTGGGACTTAAGCCCCCTCTTCTTATTTTTTATTTTTTTGTGTAGGACATTGGGAAGCAGCCTGGGCGAGCCACTAGGGTGACTACCTAGGCTCTGTCCACCCTTTTGGCCCCAGGTCTCCCGGCCAAGTGGCCTCTTCCATGGCCCTCAGTTCCTTCAAGGTTGCCGGGGTGAGCCAGGAATACCACAATATTTTGGCAGTCCCTCACTACCCTTCCCCCTCTCCTTTTTTTTTTTTTTTTTCTTCTTTTGTTTTCCTGGTGCCCCCCCAGCGAACTCCATCGCTCTGTTTTGCTCTTGCTGGATCGACCCTCCTGACGAGTTTATACATCCCCCCCTGTTATTGTATCCCCTCCCCCAATTTTTGATATTCTGCAGTTTCTTTTGAGATCCCCTTTTTATGTTTTATGTGATTTCTCTGAGCATGTCTTATCTGGCCCTGTGAGGCCACCTGGCTGGTCAGTCTGTGACCCTTCGTTATTGCAAAATAAAATTTTGAAATACAAAAAAAAAAAAAAAGATATATTATGAATCTGCGGAGTCTGCCGGAAAGAACGATATAAAATGTGGCTTCAAATTGCGTTTAAACATGATGTGCGAAAGCGGTAAAAATGAGCTCAGCAGTGAAAGGGTTAATATATCTCTATCAAGATACGTCAGGGGACCTGCAGACAGAATATCAATTCATTGCTCTGGTGCTGGTCGTTACTGTGGGAATGCAACTTGTAAGGAAGGCGTGCACTCATGGATTCTTTTAGGCTAGGGTCAGACAAGCGCAATATGTGCGCCCTGTACTGTCGTGCCTTCCAGTGTCCGTCGCAGCATTGTGACGCTGCGACGGGACTGGCCACATGCTGTTGCGCGCGCACAAATTTATTTCTTAATTTATTTGCAAAGTATTTTACCAGGAAGGATAGGATACGAGATTTCTCTCGTTTTTAAGTATGTCCTGGTTTTCAAGAATTGAGCGCGCAACAGCAGGCATGCTGTGTCTGTGCAGCAGCCCTCGCCGTCAAAGCGGTAGGACGTGTGTTGATGGAGCTGAAAAGCTCAATCCTCCATAAGAGGATCAAGCCTTGCAGCGCTGAGTGCACTAACTGCGCTCATTGAGGTGGCCAGACGGGCTTCGAGTGGAAGGAACGTCCACTCTCACAGACGTTCCTTCCGCTCTTCAAAAACTCTCATCTGTCCCAGATTTAAGTATAATTTATTTTTATTGTGCTAACAGTCCTGGAAATACAAATGCGAATCAAGTAGTGCCAGCTTTTAGAAGGTGCTAACTTTTGGCTCTCTGCATCCTGACGGTAATTAGCACTAGCACTTTGTAATACCGTATCAAAAAGCTAATGTACGTTTGCAATCCCCATGTTAAGTATAGGATGTGCAAAGTACAGTAAGCTCAAGGAAGCTAGCTCAAAAAACGATGCGCTAAAGGTGTATTAATGGGGCTAGTGTCAGTAATGTAATATGTGTAACTGTCAAGGGACATGGTTTTTTAGAGATGTGTTGTCCCTTGCATGGTAGGCATCCAAGGCAAAATCGAAATAAATCATATCCACTGTGACCCCCTGGTCTATACTTCTACCTACTTCTCCATAAAAAGCAATTACCATATTTTTCGCTCCATAAGATACACTTTTCTTCCCCCAAAAAGTGGGGGGAAAAGTGGGTGCGTCTTATGGAGCGAATGCGTCTTGCGATTATGCCCCAGCTCACCTGCCGCAGCCTCGTTCGGCTCCCTCTGAGCGTGCGTCCGGCGGCATGGAGCTTGGGCACGCGCCTGGGGGAGCCACGTGACCGCCGCGATCTCTCGAGATCGCGGCTGGTCACGTGGCTCCCCCAGGCGCGTGCCCAAGCTCCATGCCGCCGGACGCACGCTCAGAGGGAGCCGAACGCGGCGGCGGCAGGTGAGCTGGGGCAAATCCATGAGCTGGGGGCAGTATCCATGAGCTGGGGCAAATCCATGAGCTGGGGCAAATCCATGAGCTGGGGCATATCCATGTGTGAGCTGGGGCATATCCATGAGCTGGGGCAAATCCATGTGTGAGCTGGGGCAAATCCATGTGTGAGCTGGGGCATATCCATGAGCTGGGGCATATCCATGAGCTGGGGGCATATCCATGTGCTGGGGCATTATCCATGAGCTGGAGGCAGTATCCATGTGCTGGGGCATTATCCATGAGCTGGGGCAGTATATCCATGAGAGGAGCTGGGGCAGTATTTCCATGAGAGGAGCTGGGGCAGTATATCCATGAGAGGAGCTGGGGCAGTATATCCATGAGAGCAGCTGGGGCAGTATATCCATGAGAGGAGCTGGGGCAGTATTTCCATGAGAGGAGCTGGGGCAGTATTTCCATGAGAGGAGCTGGGGCATTATCCATTATTACACGATTTGATTCAGAATATTTTTTTTCCTGTTTTCCTCCTCTAAAAACTAGGTGCGTTTTATGGTCAGGTGCGTCTTATGGAGCGAAAAATACGGTAGGTTAGTCTGACATGATCTTTGCTGATTTTTGTTAATTACATTAAACCTCCCAATGAATTCCTGAAGATTATCCCTTCGTAACCCTTCAAATACTTTCCCAGGCACAGATGTTAAGCTCACAGGTCTATAATTCCCAGGCATACATTTTGAACCTATTTTGAATATAGGGACCACATCAGCTTTTCTCCAATCCTCTGGTACAATTCCTGAAAGAAAAGAATCTTGAAAGATTAAAAACAGAGATTTTCGGGTGCGGAGCTGACTATTGACGGGAGAGGACTAGGGATGTGCACCGATTTATTTATTTTTTTGTTTCGTTTCAGCTCGTTTGTTTTTTTAAAATTTTAGTTTCGGATCGTTTTGGCCGATTTTCGTTTCGGCTCGTTACGTTTCGGCTCGTTTCTTCGTATCGACTTTCATTTCGTGATATCGGAAATTTTCGCTTTTTTTCAATATTAATCATTTTTATTGTGAAAGAAAAGTGAGCAAAACAAAGCACAAAATAAAATGGCCTCGCACGGCCACAGCAAGTCATCTGAAAAGAGAAAAGATTGGCTGCGCAGGGCCATATCGCGTCATCTGCAATAAGGTAATCTAAATTAATAAGGCGACATCGGAACCAGTGTTAATTTTGACAGCAAATGTAATTTTAGTCTTTTGACTAAAATACCACTTAATTTTTGCCGTATTTTAGTCGTCAGAATTATTATTAATTTTAGTCGACTAAATTTAGAGTAGATTTTAGTCGACTAAAATCGAATCTGTTTAGTTAATGTGTAATTCATTATTTAAGCATTTCTGCAGCATTTGCAAACTCATTTTATACTCCTGGGGCTGGATTACATGCCTGGAGTAAATGAAAAAGGGAGTAAGTGAACTTCTAACTCCATAGACTTTAATGGCTCTTGAAGTTCACTTACTCCCTTTTTTCACAGTCTCCAGGAATGGACTCCAGCTCCTGGAGCATACAAACATACAATAACTTATTTAATGCCCCAGACCAGCTCACACATGGATATATTGCCCCAGACCAGCTCACACATGGATATATTGCCCCAGACCAGCTCACATAAGGATATATTGCCCCCAGACCAGCTCACACATGGATATTGCTCCAGCACACATGGATATTGCCCCAGCTCTCATGGATATGCCCCCAGCACACATGGATACTGCCCCCAGCTCTCATAGATTTTGCCCCGGCAGCTCTCATGGATATGCCCCAGCAGCTCTCATGGATATGCCCCAGATGCTCTCATGGATATGCCCTAGCAGCTCTCATGGATATGCCCCAGCTGCTCTCATGGATTTGCCCCAGCTCCTCTCATGGATATGTCTCGCCTGAGGGAGCCACGTGACCAGCCGTGATCTCGCGAGAACACGGCTGGTGACGTTGTTCCCCCAGGCGAGCGCCGAAGCTCCATGGCTTCGGACGCTCGCAGGGAGCCAAACACACAGCGTGGTTGCAGGGTGACACATTTTCGTTGTGAAACATTTCATTGACGAAAATGGCAGAGTATTTTCGCCATGATTTTCGTCAGGCATACTTCATTTTTGTCTCGTTACAATTTCGTTTCTAGTAAGTAAAAAGTGACAAAAATAATGACGAAAATATTTCGTCAATGAAATTAACACTGATCGGAACAACACTGCAAGTATATAATAAAGGGCCTTGCAGGACCGTATGGAGTCGGCAATAAAAATTACGAAAACATCCCCAGTCGCGGAACTCAGCACAGAAAGGGGAGAGAAATCCTCAGGATAGTCCCGAAAAACAACAGTGATAGGAGAAAAGTAAATCAAACAAAAAAAACCCAAACAAACAAGGTCCGATTAGCCGGTATCTCGAAACGGACATTCTTGCACTACAGGCAGGGCGTCGTCGAACAGGCCTGGGTTCGCAGCATGTAGAGGCCCTGCAGCGTAATGACCTCCGTCGCTGGCATCCCGGGCAATAGCCGCGATCAGCTCTGCTATAGAACCAGGTTGTGGCCATTTTCTGGCCGGCAAGGAGGGGTATCCCATCTCCTCCGGGCATCGATCAAGGGCCACAGGCCCTAACAGCACCTCCGCTGACGTCCTGCTGTCCCGAAATCCGCGGCTGCTGGACACATCAGGACAGCTCAGCAGTGGTGTCCTTGTGATCGTCAAGGCTACCGGGGATGACTGGGATTCTGGGGTGTCTCCTCCACTCTGCGTGGCAGCAGGGTCTTCCGAGGCCACCTCTCTGCTTTCCCCAGTTCTTAATGTCAGAGACCTGGGGTCCCCGACCAGCGCCACCTCCGGGTTGCCATTCTCGACGTAACTCCTCATAGCAGCGACATCAGGCAGGCAGGTTTCATCAGGGCACAGGGTCGTGACAGCCCCAAGCATATTCTTCTTCGTGATCTCTGCCTCCCAGCAACATTGCAGTGTAGCCATCACCCAGCTCCTTAGTGAGTGGGCCGTCTGCATCCTCCTCCGCCAGCAACAACAGGCGGGCGCCTAGGCCTGTAACAATGGCGTCTGTACCTCCGGCGGGGGAGGGGGTCCATCCGGCCATTAACCCAGGGGTCCGACCACCATCCCCGCCGGACCTTCCGCCAGAGCATCCGGGAGATGCAGGCCCGTCATCTCCGCAGTCTCTCTTCATTGTGGACTCGTGTTGGGTGGAAGCAGTCAGCTCAGTGAGAGCAGGAAGCATCCGAGGCCAGTTACAGTTGTGTTCAAAATTATTTAACCCCCACTGAAATTGAGTGTTTTGGCCAGTTTGACATTGATTTTGATCATTCAGTCATCTTGCTTACAATTAAATCAAAGAGGCACGTGTAGGTCAGACAAATATAACATAACATTTATAATGAAATAACCACAAATGTCTTTTCTGTGCTCACGTCATTATCAGTTTTATTCAACCCCCAAGTGACATTCAATCTTAGTACTTAGTACAACATCCTTTTACAGTTATAACAGCTTTTAAACGTGAAGCATAGCTTGACACAAGTGTCTTGCAGCGATCTACGGGTATCTTCGCCCATTCGTCATGGGCAAAAGCCTCCAGTTCAGTCATATTCTTAGGCTTGCACACTGCAACTGCTTTCTTTAAGTCCCACCAGAGGTTCTCAATTGGATTTAAGTCAGGTGACTGCGATGGCCACTCCAAAATGTTCCAGCCTTTAATCTGCAACCATGCTCTAGTGGACTTGGAGGTATGCTTGGGATCATTGTCCTGTTGAACGGTCCAACGTCTCCCAAGCCTCAGGTTTGTGACAGACTGCATCACATTGTCATCCAATATCTCCTGGTACTGAAGAGAATTCATGGTACCTTGCACACGCTGAAGCTTACCTGTACCTGCAGAAGCAAAACAGCCCCAAAGCATGATTGACCCCCCGCCATGCTTCACAGTAGGCAAGGTGTTCTTTTCTTCATAGGCCTTGTGCTTCCTCCTCCAAACATAGCGTTGATGCATGGGCCCAAACAGTTCTAATTTTGTTTCATCGGTCCACAGAACACTATCCCAAAACTTCTGTGGTTTGTCCACATGACTTTTGGCATACTGCAGTCGACTCTTCTTATTCTTTGGAGACAGCAAGGGGGTGCGCCTGGGAGTTCTGGCATGGAGGCCTTCATTACGCAGTGTGCGCCGTATTGTCTGAGCTGAAACTTCAGTACCCACATCTGACAAATCTTTTCTCAGTTCCTCAGCAGTCACACGGGGACTTTTCTCCACTGTACGCTTCAGGTAGCGCACAGCAGTCGAAGTCAGCATCTTCTTTCTGCCACGACCAGGTAGCGTTTCAACAGTGCCCTTTGCCTTGAATTTGCGAATGATGCTTCCTATAGTCTCTCTTGGTATGTTTAACATCTTTGCAATCTTCTTATAGCCATTGCCCTTCCTGTGAAGAGTAATCACCTCTTCTCTTGTCTTCCTGGACCATTCTCTTGACTTCACCATGTTTGTAACCACACCAGTAAATGTCTAGAAGGAGCTGAGTATCACAGTCATTTTAAAGCTGCCTAATTGGTGCTTATTATGCTTTATTGCTGCTCCGTGACATCCACAGGTGTTTTCAATACCTGATTGAAAACACTTGAATGAACCTCTGTTCTTCAGAGTGGTAGTCTTTAAGGGGTTGAATAATTGTGTCAATGAAGAATTCACAAAAGAAACATTTACTACTGTATTACAAAACCAATTGATGTCATTTTAGTTGCATATGGTTCTTTAAAAAGTCCTTGTAGGATTTCATTCTGAATACAATTACAAATGTACACTAAATTCCCTAAAACCCTTTACAGCTTTGGGGGTTGAATA
This sequence comes from Leptobrachium leishanense, assembly GCA_009667805.1. Lineage (NCBI taxonomy): Eukaryota > Metazoa > Chordata > Amphibia > Anura > Megophryidae > Leptobrachium > Leptobrachium leishanense. The sequence continues at coordinate 128,766,872 of CM019068.1, forward strand.
ATTTTGAACACAACTGTAGTAGGCCCCAAGATGGCCACCGGCATCACACTCTGGCCACGAGGTAACAACAGCCAGGGTAGTCTCTGTTCCGGAGGGGGGACTGAATGGTCTCCGGACAATACAGAACCGGTGGCCAGCCTCTCAGGAACCGCAGTAATCATAAAATGCCGCAGGCAAAGTCGTCTAGTGGTCCCCCATAGGAGAAGATGTGCGAAGCTCCACAGAAACACGTAGTCTCCTGTTAACAGCCGGCCACGCCCCCTCAATTTTTGGTCTTTCGGATCGTCTGTTCTTGTCGTTTCAAAGGGTCTATTTCGTTTTGACTTAGACTAATGGTATTTCGGATGCTCCGATATTTCGGTCGATATGGTAAGTCTGCCGATTCTATCGTTTTTTTATGAAAGATCCTTTTTTTCTTATGAATATGCATTGCACAACTTTATTTAATCATATTAAAATGGTATGAAAGGGAAAAAAAATTAACTAAAACGATTTACCTCTACAGAATAATGCAGCATATGATTCCGCACACTGCCGGGCAGCACCTCTACAGTATAATAATGCAGCATATGATTACGCACACTGCCGGGCAGCACCTCTACAGTATAATAATGCAGCATTGAATCCGTACACTGCCGGACAGCACCTCCACAGTATAATTACTGCTGCATATAATTCGCCCCCTGCCAGGCAGCACCTCTACAGTATAATAATGCAGCATATGATTACGCACACTGCCGGGCAGCACCTCTATAGTATAATAATGCAGCATATGATTACGCACACTGCCGGGCAGCATCTCTACAGTATAATAATGCAGCATTGAATCCGTACACTGCCGGACAGCACCTCCACAGTATAATTACTGCTGCATATGATTCGCACCCTGCCAGACAGCACCTCTACAGTATAATAATGCAGCATATGAATCCGCACACATTTCCCTGCAGCACCTCTACAGTATAATAATACAGCATATGAATCCACACACTGCCGGGCAGCACCCCTACAGTATAATAATGCAGCATATGAATTCGCACACATTTCCCTGCAGCACCTCTACAGTATAATAATACAGCATATGAATCCGCACACTGCAGGGCAGCACCCCTACAGTATAATAATGCAGCATATGAATCCCCACACTGCCAGGCAGCACCTCTACAGTTTAATAATGCAGCATATGAATCGGCACACTGCCGGGCAGCACCTCTACAGTATAATAATGAAACGAAACGGTATATAACAAATTTATTACACTGTTTTACACTGTGTCATCATCATAAAAGAAAAATTTGAATAATTGATATCCACTATCGAATTTGAAATGAACTATCGAATGGATATTTTTTCTAGTGGACTTTGCTGCCGGTCCATGAGACTTTATTTTGTAAAGTTATTGGGGCATCGGGATTCTCCAACCCCCCCTTTTTTTTGTTGTTGTTCTGTGCAGGACACTGGGTTACCCTGGGAGCCCCACCTGTGCCTCAGCCATGGCTCTGTTCGTATCTCTTGACCCCAGGTCTCCCGACCCTCTGGCCTCTTTCATGGCCCCCGGTCTTCCCTTGGGTTGCCGGGGTGCGCCGGGAATGCCTTTTTATTGGGCAGTCCCCCCTTCACCTCTTTTTTTTCTCTCGCTCTCCCCTCTACCTCATCTGTTTTTTCCCAAAGCACCCCCCCTGCAACCTCAACCGGCTCATTTGTGCGGTATGCCCGTACTGTTCTTTTTGTTTTATTTTTCTTGTTGCTTACTCTGCTGGCCTTTGTTGTTTGTATTTTCTCCTATGTGTTTCTAGAACTATCATGGCCCTGTGAGGCCACTTTTTGAATATTTGTTTTCTATACCTGTCTGTGCAACTACAAAAATAAAGAATTAAAAAAAACAAAACACAGGTTTACATATTTCAGCACCTAGTGCCCTCAGTACTCGTGGTTGAATGCCATCTGGCCTGGGGGCTTTGTTCACATTATTTTGTTTTGTTGCTGCAACACCTTTACTTGAGTCGGCCAATCACATTTTATTTGTACGTTTTTATCAGTGATTTGCACGTCTACTGTTATACGTTTCTCTATAAAAATCATTCAAAATTTCTGCCTTATCTTGATCTTCAGTTAATAACACCCCATACTCCGATTTCAGTGAACCTACACTTTCACTCTTGGGTCTTTTTAGAATTTATTTACCTAAAGAAACTTTTGGTTGGTCTTGCTCTCTTTGGCTCTTTTTCATTTTCTAGTTTAGCCCATCTAATCGCTTTTTTACATGCTTTATTGACTGCGTTATATGCTTTATAGGATGCCTCAGAGTAATCAGATTTAAAAGCTTTGAACGCCTTCTTTTTATTTTTCATTTGCTTGCTTATCTTCCTACTGAGCCACATTGGTTTCAGTTTGTTTTTTTTATATTTATTAGCAGTGGAATATATTGGGACGTGTACTTTTCTATTGTTAGTTTAAAGATATTCCACTTATCCGTTGTGTTTTTCCCATGAAAGATGTGCTTTTTTGAGTTTATTTCAAAAGACACCATATTATGGTCACTGGTTCCCAACTGCTTCCTTACTTGACTATTTGAGAAAAGATCCACATTGTTTGTTATAACCAGATCCAGACAGTAATCCTTTCTAGTTGGTGCTTCTACCAGTTGTGACCAGTACTTTACTAAAAATTGAACTTCACTTCATTGTTAAGAAAACTCAATTCTTTACATGCCATTAGGTAATGGGGAAAGGACCAATTAAAAAAAACCTGTGCTTTTGATACAAGTTCTGGCTCTCAGGTGACTGACAAATGTTTACAAAACCTGCAATATTTATTGTGTCTTGTTAGAACATATGATAATCTGGTCTTTTGATGGCAACAAAAGTAAGATGATTGAGTTTAAGTGTACTTATCTGGATATCATATTTTTTTTTAAAAAAGGAATAATGTGAATTCTATACATATTTGAAGCTTGATAATGCTGCTGTAGTGTAAGTTGTTGGCATTGTGGGTCTAAAGCAAAAGCTAGTTATCTCGTCAAGCAAAGCTGGATATCATAGACCCCATTCAACACTAAAAATAGCTTTGTTAAAGGAAGACAAAACTTTATGTCAATTAGACCTCAATCCTGTCACTCCTCATGACTGTAAAGAAAATGGAAAGAGTCCCCACACTTACTGTAAAAGAAAGTTTTAATTAAATATTGGTGCATTAAATCAGACAGAGGACAGAACTGAGAGAGAGCTCAGGGGACATTCACTACTGTGCACGGATAAGATTTGGGATATTATGGATTATGAAAATCATTGTATAGGACAGAGATGCTACCGCAATTTATATATACAGGCATTATTTGTTCCTTGATAACTGTTTGGATGTTTACTGTTTATGTTACGTTTCATCTGTTACAGGGCACAACATTGATTCTATAACAATCTGTGTGTTTGGGACCCCCAGCTTTTCTATGTCCGTTTTGCTTGAGGGAGCCAGACAATGTCCAGGTAAGACATTTGTTTATATGTTGCCCCTTCTAAAATGTATTGATGTAAACATTCTGAGAATAATATCTGAAGAAATGCAGCAATACATTCCTACTTACAAAGTTTCTCTTTGCTTGCAGGCAAAATACTGCTCTGCCTTTCTTCCTCCTGGTTTTGCCCACACCCTTCTTCTTCACTTCCATCCCCTCTATATATTAGACAAGCTGTGACCTTTGATCTTGGTGGACGTACGTTCTTGGATGTCTTTTGTCCCCCTCGACGGGTAACCTACCTCTCTTGGATGGGAGGAGATAACGTTCTACTGGGTCAAGAATGGAACTGTCCAATGGGAGGTTCACCTCAAATTTCCAGCTTCCTTTCTAATACACTGGAAATGAGACTTTTGCTGGATAAGAAAGATCTTGCACTGCCCCCAGCTCTTGTTCTCAGTCCTTATTGCTCTATTTCATGGAAACTCCATGAAGAGGGGAAGAGCACAAGCTTGGTACATTTGGATGGGAAGGAGGGATGGGAGGAACGAGTAAAAAGAGCCGTCTCTGATTTCTTGGCATCGTTGAGAAGAAAAGAGCATCAGCAGGTACGTGAGACTAAAAACCACAAATGCATATATTAAACTATAAGTGTGAGTTTAATCTCTGGAGAACAAAATGTATTTGAATGATTACTAAGGGGTAATATTCTGAAATTAATCAAAAACTATAATGTCTTTAGGCTAGGGTCAGACGAACACATTCTGCTGACTGTGCGTCCATGCACAACAGACGTACTTTCTGACTGACGACAAGGTAGTGGCCACACGGTTCGTTTTTGTGACTGACGTTTTTTTGACTGATGTAGAAGGGAAATAAAATTAATATGAAAAACCATTTTGCCCGTCAAAAATGCAGTCCGTCTGACTACGTTCCATCACACACACAAAGCTATGCGGACGTTGCGGATGTGGCGCACTCCGCATGTCTGTTCTAGCGGTTTTATGTTCTTGCCTAACTTGCGTCCATTTGCCGTGTCCGTTGTGTGTCCACACTTCTGTGCAGACGTACTTCATGTGTGGGTCACTATTGATCATAATTGTATGCTACCACGGACGTTAAGGCCGGGTGCACACTAGGCGTTAAAAAGGATGCACTTTATGACGGACAGACGATGCGTTAATTTTGACGCACGTCGTAAAAACTGAATTTGAGTTGAATGAAAAAAAAAAGCTGGGCTTTTGACATTTGACGTTCAACACGCGGCCAACGTCGCATCAATCCTAGCGCAAAGGTCTTGGTGTTTCCATGACGGACGTCTTCAGCACGCGTTATGCGTTTCGCGTGTACTACGTGTGTTCTTCTCTATCCGCATAATTACATGCTACAACGTGCGTCATAAAGAGTGTCATAACGCGTTCCTAGTGCGCAGAAAAACTGCCTAGTGTGCACCCGGCCTAAAATGTGCGGCAACACGGACGTGAACACTGCGCTCGTCCGACCCGAGCCTAAATAGACATCCTCATGCTTTATGAAGAAGAACTGAAAAAGTAAAAATAAATTGCTTTCTATGGAAATGCAAGCAGAGGAATAGACCAATGCATGTCATCTACTTTATTTTTAAACTACGTTTTTATAAGTTTCCACAGAAGAGGTAACTGCAGGGGCCATATAAACCAAAATTGAGAGGGAACTCCCCAATATTTCCACCCTCCATTGAACACTATCAAGTCACTCTTATACGACCACTCCACACTCAGTTTTGACATTAATACTTGTATGTATGTATCATCATATGATTCTCAAAAAGGAAGCAGTGTTCACACTGGTCTGCCAGGTATGTGGGTTATCAGAGCACGTGGGACTCTTCCATAGGACAACTAGCCTTTGGTCTAGGGTAACAGGTTGGATTGGCATTATTTTAATGCTTAAAATATGAAGAACCACCTAGATTTCTGGTATCAACCTAGAGATCTGAGCTTGACTGGTTATTGTGTTGATCTGTGTGAAAAACGGATCAAAGAAAAATCAGCGTGTACCATAAAAAATAGACGCATTTATTCAAAGAAATGCACTTACACAGAGCAAGAAGACATGGGCATATCACACTGCTGTCTTTTGGAAATCTTTCTTTTGGGATAGCGGATGGAGGAGGTTCTAGCTGGATGGTGTTGTCAAAATTCCCAGAAACCTCCTATAAATCAGTGAGCCCCCCTGATGGGTGGCAGTGACAAGACACAGATTACAATTCGCAGAAATCTACTAGAAGTATGTGGGACCCCCTGATAGCTGGCAGTGAGAAGACACAGATTACAATTCCCAGAAACCGCCTATAAATCAGTGAGACCCCCTGATGGGTGGCAGTGACAAGACACAAATTACAATTCCCAGGAACCTCCTATAAATCAGTGAGACCCCCTGATGGGTGGCAGTGAGAACACACAGATTACAACAATTCCCAGATATCTTCTAGAAGTGAGACCCCCACAATTGCTGCTGGCAGTGAGAACACAAAGATTAGAACAATTCCCAGATATTTTGTAGAAATGAGACCCCCAAAATAGTTGCTGACAGTGAGAACACACAGATTACAACAATTCCCAGATATTTTGTAGAAGTGAGAACCCCCCCAATAGCTGGTGGCAGTGAGAACACACACTAACACAACAATCTCCTCTCAAAAAACACGCGCTGGGGCTGCGAGGGACGCCTTATATAGTGTGCTGCGGGACTTAGCTCTGTGAGCCTATGATTGGCCAAAATTTGCCCAATCAGGACTCTGAGCCGTGATTGTCATAGTCTTGCACCTGTCTTGCACCTAAACTGTGGTCAGGTGCAGGCTGTAGCCAATTACCAGCTTCAGGCCAGTGGAAAAGTGCATTGTGGTGCATTGTGGGCGAACATGCGGTGAATACGCGGAAATGTTGGGAATTCGCCGAACAGCCGAACGGGCGATGTTCGAATCGAACTCCGAACATATCGAACTGAACAGCTCATCCCTAGTCAGGAGTGGAATGGTCTGTCCTATGTAGGGTTGCAGGTTGCAGTTTCCATCTCATGAGCATTTTAATGGCCTGCCCCTGGAGAGTCTTGCAGATAGAGACCTTTTGCGTGGCTTCCCAGATGTCTCCCCCAATCATCACCGTCGATCTCCTAGTAATTCCCATTCCCAGGCCGACATGTAGGTGAGTACGTTAGATGCTTTTGAACCGGATAATCGGGCATAGAGGAGGGAGTTTAGACCTCTGGAAGGATTTCCAGCTAGGCAGAGGCATTCAAAGAACGTAGAGTGGGCAGTCGTTCCAGCCCTGACATCCGACTGTGTTACATAATGTCTATGCCGTAGTTGCATATATATGAAGTCCCGTGGAAACCGTGTGGATCTGGTAGAAAGGGTGTCACATGTCATGAAACAATCAAACATATAGGTCTCTAATGTGGTTAATATTACATCCGGAAAGGTGAGCAAATGGAGCCACGTTAACCCCCAGGGGAAACCCTGCATTCTGCATCAGTGGCATAAAAGGTGAGGTTAGGCTACAAAGGTCCTTCTTCAGAGAGAGCTTGTCCCACAGTGCCAGAGTGTGTAAGATAGATGGACAATCCGTGGTCAGTGGGGTGCGATCAGGGTGCGGCACTCATAGCCAAAAACGGAAGTCATCACCAGGCCAAGCCACTGCCACCTCAAAGTCCACCCAGCATGGTGAAGGAGTGCATGGCCACCACCTGAGCCAGTTGTGTCGCCTGGTAGTAGTGAAGGAGATTCGGAAAGCTCCAAACCACCCACGGCTCTAGGACAGTATAACGTGACTCTGGCCACCCTATGCCTACCCCGGCACCAGACAAAGGCATCAATGTTACTCTGCATAAAACGGAGGTCACTCGGATCGATCGGCACCGGGAGGGCCTGGAACAGGTACAGCAGATGAGGCAAGAGATTCATCTTTATACTGTGTATCTGGCCCAGCCAAGAAATGCACTCCCTGTCTCAGGCCTCCAGGTCCTGCCAAAGTTGTGCAAACAGTGGCAAGTAATTCAGTCTATACAAATCAGTATGAGTGTTAGACAGTTTAATACCCAAATATTGCAGGTAGGAGGATGCCCGAAAGCCATACCAGGAAGTCATGAGAGCAATCTGGCTTCTGGGTAGGTGGAAAGGCATGATCACTGACTTGTCCAGATTAATCTTGTAGCCTGCAATAGCAGAAAAGTGTGACAATAGGAGGTATAACGCTTCCACCGAGGTCTCGGGCGCCACCATAGCAAGCAGAACGTAGTCCGCATAAGCAGAGCCTACAAATTTGTCCCCATGAGCGGATAGACCTGCAATGTCAGGCAAAGAATGGATGCCGATCAAAAGCGGTTCAAGGGATAAGGCAAATAATTAAGGGGAGAGGGGACAACCCTGCCGGGTACCATTATGAATCAAAAAAAGGTGAGGGGGTGAGCCAGGGATCAGAACATCTGCACTGGGGCCATTGTATAGAGCCTGGACCACTGTCTTGTACGAGGGAGGGCATCCCTGTCTTTCCAACTCGGAGAGTTGGTACGGCCATTCTATTCAGTCAAACGCCTTCTCCGCATCCAGGGAGAGAAGCAGAAATGGTGCCCCACTATGTTCCATTTGCCAAGCTATAGCCACAGCTCTATGGATATATTCATATGCTCGGTGACCCAAAATAAATCCCACCTGGTCCGGGTGCACCAGCGTGGGCAGGATCGGATTCAGCCTTGTGGCCAATATCTTCGCATATATCTTTACATCTAGGTTTAGGAGGGAGATCAGTCAAAAATCTGAGGGGTCTGACAGACCTCGCCGGAAGCATACCTCTCTATGAGATCATGCAGTTACTCCCAGAAAGCAGCATTGAGAGCGTTAGGGGCAGAAACGTTAACAATGGTGAGTGGTATAAGACCATGGGTGGGGGATGGACATGAGCAGTGGGTAGGGACAGTATATTTCACACAAATCTGAATCTTTAGTTTGCTCAAGATGAAGAACATACCCGTTATTTCCATAGGAGTCACGTTATGCTTTAATAATTTCAATTATTAATCATGCATATGTTTCTTCTCACTCTTATCTCATATCCATCTGGTTTTGTCAAAATCTATAAATTCCATTCACATTTCAAATTGTCTTTTGAACTATTGTTTCCTTTTCAGGTTGTGATTAAGACCTGTGGACCACAGAAGAAACATTCCTTTCCTACTACATTTTATTCAGTATGTGACACAATATGTGTAGCTGAAGCAGTCTTTAAGCTCATTTCACATCTCGGTGATAAAGAAGCAATTTTGCTGGAAGGGTTCATAAAAACTCTGCCTCCACGAAAGATCCGTCCACCAAAGCCTCCGCCTGTGATATCAAGTAAGTAAAATGGGTCTTAACAGACCTATGTTCTTCTGACTAGACTAGGGGAGGGTTCAAAATGTATGATACTCTTTACATGTATTGTCTTTCTTACAGTTGTCCTTCCCTATACCGGTCTCCTTTAACTGTCTTTGATATTATTTTCACTTCTCTCTCCCATTATTTTAAATGTCAGCGATAACTTATGTCTTACACTCCAGCTTTAATGGACTGTGGTTTCCATGATGGTGGATAGTGTAGTCCACTACACCTGGCATGTCACATTTTAACACCTATCCTTTCATCTGCATTCTCATATTTCTATTTCTGTCTCAAATGCCACTCTATCGAGGGGGGCGGAGCCAACTGCCGTGAAGAGAAGTCACATGCTGCCGAGCTCCGCTGTCGATGACTTGCAAACCTTGTTTTTTCTTCCCTCCCCGGCTGACATCGACCCTCGCAGCGGCCTCTACTAAGTGCCCGGACTTGTGGCAGTTCCAGCAGCGCCTCACGTTTACCGGCCGGCAGACTATCGGTCCCACGAGAACCCGGGCCTGTTGCTGCGGCCTAGTAAGGTCGGCCATCTTGGATCCCCAGCATCCCGTATTACTGCCGCGGACTCCCTCTTCGCCTGTCTTAAACCTACTGGCGCATCGATGGGTAAGAAATCCCACAGACAGTCAGAAGCAGCGGACCCCTCCCGCCAGCGGGATATCCGGGAGTCCATGGGGGGAAGGAATGTTCTGCGGACGGTGACCCCCACATCCCCTGCCCTCCTGTCTGGTTATGGGTCCTCTGAAGAGGGAGACTGTTATTGGCCGCATGGAGGGGCTTCAGGCATACAGCAACTTACCCCGCTGCGCTCCACGACGGGTCGGAAGTCGCCTGGCACGGCGGCAAAGAAGAGGGCCCAGGCAAAACGCCGAGCCCTGGCAGGGGCACTGTTGGAGGCCTGCCCTGGATCAACCACGCCCCCGAGGCGTCACAAGAGAGCTCGGATGCTGACCCCCAGCCCTGGGAGACAGATGTCCCCGTGTCGCTACAAAGCGATCCGGGGCTTCTGAAGGCTCCATCGTCGACCACTCGTCCACTTGCTGCATCGGGACAGTCGCGGAGGGTTACACCGCCTGCCTTGTCGGACAGTGCCCCGAATGCACGTACCATTGACGGCGATGATGCACTCCCCTCAACGAAGGGTGACCTACGTAGGTTTATGGACGAGATGAGGTCGGTATGGCGAGCTGAGGTGACGGGGATGAGGGCTGAAGTGGCAACGATTCGCACGCAAGTGCTGGAGGTGCGGACTCAGTCTGATGAGGTAGCGACTGCACAAACCCACCTCTCTGCCCAGGTAATGGAGCTACGATCCCAACTGGCACTCCTCTCTCGTTCTGTGGAGGTCTTCGAGACAAGGCATCGCAGCCGCAATGTGCGGATCCGAGGCATACCGGAGTCATTGCCTCCTGCTGACTTGATGACCTATGTGAACCGCCTGGGGACCCAGATCTTAGGCCTGTCGTCGGAATCATTGGTGATATTCACCTCGGTGTACCGCATTCGTAAGGCTGCAGCGGCCCCTCCGGAGACCCTGAGGGACGTAATCGCGGTGGCTGTGGACTATGCTAAAAGAGAGCAGCTCATGACGGCTCCAGGAGCGAGGGTGGCCATAAAATTCGAAGAGGAGAGGCTACTACTCTACCGCGATTTGCCCTTTGTGACTCTGTTAGCTCGCCGCAGATTCCGAGACGTGGCGACCTTCCTCCGTTCCAAGGGGATCAAATACCGATGGGGACTAGCGGGCTCGCTCGAGGTGACCCATGGTATTGTACCATGCACCATTGTGGATCCTGAGGAGGCTTGGACCATGTTGTCTGGAGTGGGTCTCTCCCGGGATGTGGCCAGGGACTGCCCAGGCTGAGTGCCACCCCCCTTTTTATTTTTATTTTTATTTCTATTTTACACTGGTGACTCTTTGCTCAATTAGGAAGTGGACCACGCCAGTGATGGTGCTCCTTCTTCTCCCTTCCCTCCCCCCCTATTTTTTTTTTGCAGTTGTTTGTCAGTGTTGGCACCTTCCAGGATGTCCCGAGGCGTGCCACTACGGCATCTGCCAGGGCTCTGGCTGCCGTACTTGGCCCTCGAGCTCCTGGGCCTAGTGACATTATCCGTCCACGGCCTCTCTCGGGAGCGAGCCGGGACAGTCACAATACTGGCTTCTGCCATTCCTACGCCCCTCACCTTCCCCCCCTTTTTTTTTTTATATTTTATAATTTATCTTTCTACTTGCACCATCACTGACGTATGTCTGGAGTTGCCTGCTAACCTCTAACCCCATTTTACGTTATTTCTCTTACTTTAAGTATTTTTTGGAAGTAGTTTTCTCTATCGAATTTACCGCGACGACTTCAATATCACTTAGATGAGAACCCCCATTTGGGGCTGTTTGGCGTTATTCTCGTGCTGTTCCCTATGACCTATTTACTTTTCACCGCTGAGATATTCTATGACGGTTACACGTGTTCATTTTGTTTTTGGCTTTATTATTTTTCTTAGTTATATTTCTCACGTAGAGTTCATTTGGATGTTCATGTGAGGCCCTGTAGGGCCCTCATTTCATTTTGTTTTATGCTTGTTTGTAAAGCTATTTTACTTAGCTTTTTATTGCTGAGGTCTGGATGATTTAGCTGACTATTATTTTTTTATTTTATTTGCGTTGATTTTCCTGCTGACTAGCCTGCTGTGGCCCTGCGCGGCCGTTTACTGTTTGTTGTACTGATGACATTGTTACAAAATCAAATTTTTGAAATATAAAAAAAAAAAATGCTACTCTATCAGGGTTATTCAAAGAGCTCTGAATTGGGGCCGAAAGGTAACCGAACGCTGAAATTCAGCGTACGGTCACCTTTCCTGGCCATTCAGCTATTCAGAGAACAGGCAGATCGACAAATGTTGGCGAATTGCCTGCACATACGGTGGCTGTTAATTACCTGTTCAAGGGTAGTGAAATCCCCATAGAGAAGCAATGCTTCGTCTATTCAGAGAACACAAAACAACTGAGAAAGGTTGCCGAAATGACCTGCCATTCGGTGGTTTCATTCGACAGGTTTATTCAGGAGAATCCCATAGGCTTCAATGTTAAAAATATTCCCGTTTTAATCCAATATCTAATAAACCGTTGATTATAATATTCTGCAGTAAAGAGTCTCTTTATCTATAGATTTTTTAAGATCTTTTAGACATTTTTCGGGATTTTTTTGCAAAAAAATTTTCTTGTTTTTTTCTTTTTTCTGTAACAGCCCTTTTTATTATCATTCATTGGATCTTATATGTAAATTTCAGACATTTTCGTTCTGTAGTTTCTTTGCAAACAGCGTTTCACTTTTCAAACATTCAAGCGTACTGGGTTTTTTTTTTTCACTCCATTCGTCTGCGGTGTCGGGTTTTTCCGGCGGCTGCTCTGCGCTCTGAACGGCTCCTGCTCGGGTTTCTCTGGTGTATTCGGCGGGGTTAATCCAGATGTTTTTGCTGGTTTCGGTGTGCGTTCGCAGGGTTTTGCAGTGAGTCTTCGGCGGGTTTGCGGCAGCTTCTCCCTGCACTGAACAAAGTGTCACCGAAAGTGCGGTGACTTTTCGATTCTCTTTGAATAACCCTGTATATGTTTCATCCCTTTTCTATTATTCCCTGCTTCTCTTTGAGACACTTAAATAAGACATACCCTCTGCTGAAGATCTTAAACCCGTTTGTATAATTTCACAACACAGGAGTTGGCTCTTTGTTATTCATTAGTCTGTTAGGCAATTTATACTAGGTGACATATCCCCTAACCCTGGCCCCACAACCCTGGCCCCACAACACATCCAATACTTCCCTCTCATCCTATCTCCATCGCACATAAATCACCTCCCTGCAAGCCCAGCAACCTCATTCCCATAATCCCTCAGCGCCTGTCCTCTTTCTCCTGCGCCCTCTGGAACGCTCGCTCTGTGTGCAACAAACTCACAGCCGTCCATGACCTCTTCCTTTCAAACTCCTTCAACCTCCTAGCTTTAACTGAAACCTGGCTAACTCCCTCTGACACGGCCTCCGTTGCTGCTCTCTCACATGGCGGTCTACACTTGAGCCATACCCCCAGACCGAGTGAGAGAAATGGTGGCGGGGTCGGAATCCTGCTCTCTCCCACCTGCACCTACCAGCATCTCCCTCCACCCCCATCCCTCTCCTTCTCCTCCTTCGAGACACACTGCATCCGCCTGTTCTCTCCTCTGGCCCTCAGGGTGGCAGTCATCTACCGCCCACTGGGACCAACCTCCCAGTTCTTTGACCACTTTGCTACCTGGCTTTCTCACTTCTTGTCTTCTAATCTTCCATGCCTAGTTCTCGGGGACTTCAACATTCCCATTGATGATCCTTCCGCCCCTGCTGCCTCCAAACTTCTTTCACTCACGTCCTCCCTTGGACTCACACAATCCTCCCTCCTCCCTACCCACCGAGATGGTCACGCTATTGATCTTGTCTTTTCCAACCTCTGCTCCGTTTCTGAGTTCAACTGTCGCCCTTTCCCCATCTCTGACCACCACCTTCTCTCTTTCAACCTATCTGGACTTCCTAAACACCCTGCTCCCCCACCCCGCACACACACTCGCAGAAATCTACATGCTGTGGACCCCCATCAATTCTCCAACCTACTTCACCACCTCCCTCATACCTCAACCTTCACCTGCCCTGATGCTGCCACTAATCACTACAACACTACTCTTATCTCTGCTCTAGACACTCTTGCTCCTCTTCGACTCTGTAAGGCCCCACGCCGCCAGCTTCAGCCCTGGCACACCCTCCAGACTCGCTACCTGCAAAGATGCTCCCGCACTGCAGAGCGTGCCTCGAAGAAATCCCGCTCTGAAGCTGATTTTGTTCACTTCAAGTTTATTCTCCGGTCATACACCTCTGCCCTCCACTTGGCCAAACAATCCTTCTTCTCATCTCTTATATCTACGCTGTCCTCCAACCCTAAACGGCTCTGGTCCACCTTCAACACCCTCCTCTACCCACCTGCACCTCCCCCCACAGCTGCCTTCAGCGCTCAAGACCTGGCAGACTACTTCCTCAGTAAAACTTTAACTATCAGAAGCAACATCCCAACACAAGATAGTTATCTGCCACCTCCACTCCCAGAGGTCCCCTCTGTCACCCTCTGCCGCTTCCTCCCAGCCACTGAGGAGGAAGTCAATTCCTTATTGTCCTCCTCACATCTCACCACGTGCCCGCTCGACCCCATTCCCTCACATCTAATTCCTCCCATCTCCTCCTCCCTCACCCCTGCTCTCCCACACATCTTCAACCTATCTCTCTCCACTGGCTCCTTTCCATCCGCCTTCAAACACGCGCTAGTTACCCCTTTACTAAAGAATCCATCCCTCGATCCCAACTCTCCATCCAACTACCGCCCTGTATCCCTGCTTCCCTTTACCTCTAAGCTCTTAGAAAAACTAGTCTTCAACCACCTCTCCCTCTTCCTGTCCTCCAATTCCCTACTTGACCCCCTGCAATCTGGCTTCCGTCCCCTACACTCAACTGAAACTGCCCTCACCAAAGTCACCAACGACCTCCTAATTGCTAAAAAACACGGCCACTATTCTATTCTCATCCTGCTTGACCTCTCGGCTGCTTTTGACACTGTTGACCACCCCCTCCTTCTACAGACCCTCAACTCTCTGGGTCTCGGTGACACTGCACTCGCTTGGGTTGACTCCTATTTATCCAACAGGTCCTTCTGTGTGTCCTTTGCTGGTAACTACTCCTCTTCATTGCCTCTATCTGTTGGTGTACCTCAAGGCTCTGTCCTTGGTCCTCTGCTCTTTTCCATCTACACCTCCTCCCTGGGCAAAATCATCAACAGCTTTGGCTTTAATTACCACCTCTACGCTGATGACACTCAGATCTACCTCTCCACCCCTGATCTCTCTCCCCCTGTCCTTTCAAAAGTCAGTGACTGTTTATCTGGCATCTCCTCTTGGATGGCCTCCCACCACCTAAAGATCAACATGTCAAAGACTGAGCTCCTACTTATTCCTCCCTCCAATGCCTCCCCACCTCCTGACTTCTCTATCACGGTGGAGGGTATCACCATCTTCCCATCAAACCAAGTTCGCTGTCTTGGAGTTACACTTGACTCTGCTCTTTCCTTCATCCCCCACATCAAGTCTCTTTCCTCCTCCTGCCGATATCAACTGCATAATATTTCCAGAATTCGGCCATTTCTTACCGCTGTCACCACAAAACAACTCATACACGCCCTGGTAATCTCCCGACTCGACTATTGCAATAATCTCTTATCTCTTATCTCTGGCCTCCCTCTGTCCTGCCTCTCCCCCCTACAATCCATCCTGAACGCCTCCACCAGGCTAATTCACCTCACCCGCCGCTCTGTCTCTGCCACTCCCCTCTGCGAGTCCCTTCACTGGCTCCCCATCCACTGCAGAATTAAGTTCAAAATCCTTATCCTTACCTACAAAACCCTCACTAACTCAGCTCCCCACTACCTGTCCTCACTAATCACCAAATACACCCCAGCCCGCTCCCTAAGGTCAAACAGTGACCTGCGCCTAGCTTCCCAACCGCATCACCTCTTCCCATGATAGACTGCAGGATTTCTCACGCGCAGCCCCCACTCTCTGGAACGCTCTCCCTCGTACTGTCAGACTTTCCCCAAACTTCTCTTCCTTCAAACGCTCCCTTAAAACATTCCTATTTAGGGAAGCCTACCACCCAACTCACTGATGCAACCATCAATCACTCTCACCTTACAGTCCTCTCCTCCTTTTTCCAACCCCAACCCTCCTAGATTGTGAGTTCCTACGGGAATAGGGCCCTCATCTCCTCCTGTACTGTTTGCCAAATGTTGTTCAATGTATTGTAACCCTGTCTATACTGTGCCTATTGTACAGTGCTGCGGAATATGCTGGCGCTTTATAAATAAAGAATAATAATAATTATGGATGTGCACCGATTTTTTTTTTCGATTCGATTCGATTTTTCGAATTTTTAAACTTTTCGATTCGGCTCGTTTCGACCGCTTTCTGTTTCGATTCGGTTCGGCTCGATTCGGTTTTCGGGTACATTTATTTTTCGGAATATCGACCATTTTTCGTATTTTCGGGTCACTTCACTAGGTTTCTGTATCGACTTTTCGTTATTTCGGAAATTTTCGTTTTTCGGAATTGTACATGGTTTTTGGCATATCGCCCATTTTTCGTTTTTCAGAACTTTTCATTTTTCGGAATTGTACATGGTTTTCGGCATATCGCCCATTTTTCGTTTTTCGGAACTTTTCGTTTTTCGGAATTGTACATGGTTTTCGGCATATCGCCCATTTTTCGTTTTTCTGAACTTTTCATTTTTCGGAATTGTACATGGTTTTCGGCATATCGCCCATTTTTCGTTTTTCGGAACTTTTCGTTTTTCGGAATTGTACATGGTTTTCGGCATATCGCCCATTTTTCGTTTTTCGGAACGTCTGTTCTCGTTTCAAAGCTGTCTAACTCTATTCGTTTTGATGAAAACTACTATGGTTTACTTTTTTAATACTACTTTATATATTTTTTATAATAAATTTTTGGTTTGTTTTTCGGATCCGATAATTCATTCTGTCGATACGATAATTCTGGCGATTCTATCGTGTTTTTTTAATTAACCCTTTCGCTGCTGAGGCTTTTCCCACCTCTGTGCTGAGCTCATTTTTTACCGGTTTTGCTCATCATGTTTAAACGTGTTTTGAAGGCTTATTTTAGTATATGACCCAGACATATTATATATCGTTCTTTCCGTCAGACTCGGCAGATTCATAATATGTCATTATTATATGTATACGTCATGACCTGTCTGTATATTATAACAAAAAATGCAATAAAATATGATTTTTCAATAATTTACAACGTGTAAAGTGTTTTTTTTTCACATTTTAACATGCGAGCAATTGCGGTTATATTTTGTATGGGGTGCGCTTGTTAAAAGAATTAGAGATGGGGTCTCGTTACATTTTTTTTTGGGGAAAATTACAAAATTTTTATCAAACGCACCGCATACAAAAATCGTTAGTGCAGCATCATTGTTCACATTATAATTGAAATGGGAACAATATTGCTGCATTAACAAACCAAAAAAAAGAAAAAAAAATTGTTTATTTTTTTTTCATAAATTTTTTTAAATATTTTTTTATTTTTAATTTTTTTACAAACGTTTTTCACATTCGTGTTTGGAATTGTTGGAACGGCCATGCTCTGGCCGATCCAACAATACCAAACTTTAACCCCTAGCTGCCACGGATCGGGAGATAGGGGGTTCATTTTGTAACCCCCTATCTCCACCATTGGTGGCAGCTAGGGGTTAACTCCAGGACTGGCGTCATCGTGCTATGCACGATGACGCCAGTCCTCAGGGGGAGTTCCCGGAAGCTTGGCCGACATCCCCATGGATATGCCCCAGCTCCTCATGGATATTGCCCCATCACCTCGTGGATATGCCCCAGCTCCTCGTGGACATGCCCCAGCTCCTCGTGGACATGCCCCAGCTCCTCGTGGACATGCCCCAGCTCCTCGTGGATATGCCCCAGCTCACACATGGATTTTCCCCAGCTCCTCGTGGATATGCCCCAGCTCCTCCTGGATATGCCCCAGCACATGGAATGCCCCAGCTCCTCATGGATATGCCCCAGCTCCTCATGGATTTGCCCCAGCACATGGAATGCCCCAGCACCTCATGATAATGGCCCCAGCTCACCTCCGCCGCCTTTTTCGCTCCCTCAGAGCGTCCGGCGGCGCGGAGCTTGGCGCTCGCCAGGGGGAGCCACGTGACCAGCTGCGATTGGCTGGTGACGTGTTTCCTCCAGGCGAGCGCCGAAGCTGCATGCTTCGGACGCTCGCAGGGAGCGAAAAACGCGGCGGAGGGTGAGACACCCGCCCTTAGGGTGACGGTGTCACCCTAAAGGCGGGTGTCACCTGGTGCGGGCCGCACCCCCCGCCCCCACGTAGCGACACCACTGGTATATACATTTAACGGCCGCACGCCCACGGACTTACTCTATCCAAACAAAGTTCAGAATGATGTGAAACATTGGGACTTTTTGGATAGATTTCGATTTTCGACTATCCAGAAGTTAAAAAAATAAAAATGGTCGAAATCTAATGCAAAAGTCCTGATGTTTCACATCGGGATGTCAGATATTAATAGGCTTGTGCACCGATTTTTTTTCCGGTTGTATTCGGTTCGATTTGTTCTGATGTTTAAAATTTCGATTGTGTACATTTTTTTTGAATATCGACCATTTTTCGTATTTTCGGGTCACTTTGCTCGTTTTTTGTATCGACTTTTCGTGATTTCGGAAATTTTCTTTTTTTTCGGAACGTCTGTTCTCCTCGTTTCAAAGTGTCTAACTCTATTCGTTTTGATGTAAAGTACTATGGTTTACTTTTTTATACTTTATATATTTTTTTATAATAAATTTTTATTTGTTTTTCGGATCCGATAATTCATTCTGTCGATACGATAATTCTGGCGATTCTATCGTGTTTTTTTTTTTTTATTAAATAAAGATCCTTTTTTTCTTATGAATATACATTTCACAACTTTATTTATTTAATCACATTAAAAAAATGGTATGAAAGCCAAGGAACAAAAAAAAAAGAACAAAACGATTTAAAAAACGGTAAACTGACCCGAATGGTCTGACTTTAAAAATAAAAACCAGAACAAAAATGTTTTAAAACGGAAAAATAGTTGATCAAAATGATCTGAAATGAAAAAAAATAATAAAATAAAATGATTTAAAACAGACAAAAATATAAATTAACCCTTTTGCTGCTGAGGCATTTCACGGCTTCCCTTCACGCCTGTGTGCGGTCTGCTGCTGAGCTAATTTTTAACAGTTTCGCTCCTCTTGTTTAAACGCGTTTTGAAGCCTTCTTTTATAATATGACCCAGACATGTTATATATCGTTCTTTCCGGCAGACTCGGCAGATGATTCATAATATATCATTATCATATGTATGCGTCATGTCCTGTCTGTATATTATAACAAAAAATGCAATAAAATTAGAATTTTCAATGTTTGTTTTACAAGGTGTAAAGTGTTTTTTTCACATTTTAACATGCGAGTGTTTGCGGTTATATTTTATGAGTTGCGTTTGTTAAAAAAAATTGAAAAGGGGACTTGTTATATTTTTTTGGGTGACAATTACACTATTTTTAACAAACGCACCCCATACAAAAATCCTTAGTGCAGCATCATTGTTCACATTATAATTGAAATGGCAACAATATTGCTGCATTAACAAAACAAAACAAAAAACCTGTATTTTTTTTTTATTTTAAATTTTTTTAAAATTTTTAACATTGTCATGTTTGGTATTGTTGGAAAGGCCATGCTCTGGTCGTTCCAAAGATACCAAACATTAACCAACCGATAGCTGCCGCGGATCGGGAGATAGGGGTTCCAATGAACCCCCTATCTCCACCATTGGTCACAGTTAGGGGTTAACTCCAAAACTGACGTCATTGTGACGAGGTCTTGGGACTGTCAGCAGCTGCTGTTCCCCCACGCTGTTGTCTTCCTGCAAAGACGTGACCATGTTGGCGGGCAGCGTCTTAGCGGGCAGCGGTGGGAGAGAGAGAGCTCATAGCTGGGAGGAGGTGTTGTGTGAAGCTGCAAACAGGGACAAATAAACTAGACCTGAGCCGCACTAAGGATCTTTGGGTTGGGTCGGAGAAGACTTCACGCAGTGCTGCCATCAATATTTTTTGATAAATTCTTGGTTATACAATGAATGTGACTGTGGACAAAAATCCGTGTTGTTGTGACATCGCCTAAGCTTAACAAAAAACCAGGCCACGTCGGTAATCAAATCTCAAGGCCGTACAACAAGGTTGTGTTAGTGTGTGACATTTTTTGGCCAGGCAGGAAGTGTAGAATGTGCAGTCACATTCATGGCCACAAATATGTTGACAAATTTATGACAAAGGGTCCATAGAAATGTCAATACATTTATGTACATATAATTTTAACAGTGTGGAAACCAAGCAATACATATTAACTTATTAAGTAAGGAAAAGCAACGCACACAAACAGGAAAATAGTGAAAAAATAGAAAATTTATTTACAACATATGAACATAGGGAAGGGAACATGCCAAGGATGGCAAACTGCCCAACAAGTTACTGGCATTTGAGGAGATGTTGGAGCTGGTCCGCATCTTGGATTGCAAAGATTACGATTGCTGTAAGGGCCCTTACGGCAGGAAGAATAACACCCGCAAGGATCGTATCCTTGAAAAGCTACGCACCACCATCCTGGAGCTGTTCGGGAAGGACTGGACGAAGGACCATCTCTGAAAACGCTGGTCCGACCTCAAGGCACGCGAGCAGGAGCAGCTGAGGCACATTCTGGAGGAGGCTGCCACTGGTCTCACTGCTGCTCCAGGAGATCTGCGGCATTGTTTATGTGCTCCCGCAGTTCCTGGAGCAGTTCCTGTAGGGAGTTGATGGCGGTAGCTGCCAGGCGAAGCTCGCCGATCGCCTCCCGTCGGTGTCTGGCTTCTCCTTCTATATATCCAATAAATGAAAGAAGGAAAATACAGTAAGTAAAGCAGGTTTCTATTTTTGACTGAAAGTCTTGAAAAAATATAACAGTAGTATATACCAGTGCTGGCGGCCTCCTGAGGCTCCGACTCCTCTGACTCCTCCCCCACCACCACCGTCAGCATATCCAGTGCTATATGTAAGAAATTAAAGAAATAAAAAATACAGTAAACAACAAAACTGATTTATTTTTGAACAAAAGTCGATACAAAATACAACAGTAAAAAAAAAAAACCTGGACTGGCGGCCTCCTGCTGCACCGGCTCCCTCTCTCCATCATCGCCATCCTCCTCTTCCACCTCCTGCTCCTCTTGTGCTATACATAAAAAAACTAAATTAAAATACAGTAAACAAAAAATGTTTCTGTTTTTGACCAAAAGTCGTTGCAAAATAAAACAGTATATACCAGCGCTGGTGGACGCCCGTGGCTCCTCCTCCTCCTCCACTGGTCCCTGCCCGGGCAGATTCTGCGGCCTTCTTCTTCCTGTCTTCTGCCAAATCCAAAAAATAACACGTAAATAATGAAGACTGGAAAAAATGGTATATCTATACAATATATTGCCGAAAGTATTGCGACACCCCTCCACTACCAGCTTGACCCACCACTACTCCCATCTCATAGTTCTAAAGTCACAAAATATTTATTTATTTCCTCTGCACATAGACATATATTACCGTTCATTTATATATTTTTTTCAGAAGTAAACATTACGTTTATTCAATAAAAACTATTATTTGTGTTGTGTGCGTACAAAACGCATTGTGTGACTGCTGTTAGTTATTTTATAGAAGGCCTCAGCCTCAGTTTCACTTTCAGTTTCTGTGAATAAAACTGTGGATATTGCAGAAACAACAACAGAAATCCACCATTTTGTTTTGAAATTTGCATCTAAAGCATTCAATGACACTGCTGCAGCAGCTGCTGAGGATGTATTGAACGCAGCTCTGTTTGGATGCACTTTCAGAAGAACTACATGTCCCATCCTATCACTTAGCAGAGACGCAGAGATTTTTATTGATGCGCAGGTGGGAGCCAATATTGGGCAAGCTGAGGGTCATCTCGTATGCATCACTCAATCACAACAACCTCCCCCCCAACACACTACAGACTATACACACAGTGCCAAAAGAAATCCAGCATTGTAATTTCATCTACATACATCAAATATCACAATTTTCACGAATACGTAAAATCACAAAAAGGAAGAGCTATGGCAAAAATGCATGTATGACGAGTCGTGAAAACGCAAAGCTATACACAATCACATTGCATGAAAAAAGGACTTGATAAATCAGCGTATTTCTGTGCACATTAGCACATGCAAGCACATTATTATTATTATACAGGATTTATATAGCGCCAACAGTTTGCGCAGCGCTTTACAATATAACATGACACTTACGTTTCGCTATGACGCGGCGGATGCGTCTCAGCTGCTCCTGCTCATGTACTTTCAAATCAGACCAGCGTTTCCTGAGCTGGTCCTTCGTCCGGTCCTTCCCAAACAACTCCAAAATGGTGGTGCGTAGCTTCTCTAAGATACGATCCTTCCTGGCGTTAGACTTCCTGCGGTAAGGGCCCTTACTGCAATCATAATCTTTGCTATCAAAGATCCGGACCAGCTCCAACATCTCTTCAAACGCCATATTGGGGGCCCGTTTCTTCCTGGGTGGTGGTTCATCATGGAGAGATGATGAGGTGCTTGAATGGCACTCCTCTCTTGCAGCGGCCATTATGATGAATAATAAAAACAATATTTTGTTCAAAAAGTTGTCAATAAAACTGGCTCAATAAAGTTACGACATCCGCGCGCGCGCGCATGCGCGACCCGCGGACGAATCGGATCTGACCAAATACGAATATTCTTATCGGATCATTGGAAACAATAAAAAAAAATTACAGAATCAGCGATATAACCGATACTAGTTAAATATACGATGTCCAGACTTACCGAAATGGAACCGAAATCCCGAATGGAACTGAAATCATGAATAGAGGGAAAATAAATTTTGATTTGACACATTTCAAGTCCATTCGAAAATTCCGAAAAATTTTCGATTTGGCAAATTTTTCGTTTTTTTCGGAAAGTCTGTTCTCGTTTCAAAGCAATAGATTTCGATTTGACACATTTCAAGTCCATTCGAAAATTCCGAAAAATTTTCGATTTGGTAAATTTTTCAGTTTTTTCGGAAAGACTGTTCTCGTTTCAAAGCAATAGATTTCGATTTGACACATTTCAAGTCCATTCGAAAATTCCGAAATTTTTTCGATTCGGCTCGGAAAACAGTTCGGATTCGACTTTTTCGGATCTAAAAAATTTCGGAATTTCGGCCGCATCGAAAGACCCGAATCGGGAAATTTCGTGAAAATTCCGAGATTCCGAAACCCGAAACGCACATCCCTAATAATAATAATAATAATACTGCATTTGAAAAATCAGAGAGACAAAGTTACTTTAATTCTCCCGGTTTCTGCATATCTGTCTATTCCATTCTCCACTCTCTTCGATTTATGCTTCCATCTTTTCTTTCCCTTCGTCTCTTCCTATATTACTGTCTCTGCCCAACCCCCCAGGCTGCTCCATGCGACCCCCAGAGCTGACGATCCGTCTATGTGCCGTTGTCTGCAGATCTCGCGGAGACCAACCAATCCTAAGCAAGGTAACAGGGTTGGCCCCATCCTCCAGGGGCACTTATCAAAACTACAAATCCCCTGTATTAAGTGATGTGGAGACATGGGCCCTTTAGTTATGTCTCCCTTGGTAGATTTTCGCTATCTCAGATGTTTTTCATGGACGACTGATCCTCCGATCCCTCAATGCCAAAAGGATGTTTTAAAATGATTTCCAAGTTATTGATTTATGAGGCTGCATCCAATGTACTCTGCAATCCATGAGTTATTTGTTGTCCACCTCACAGGTGGTATGTTCTGTGGGCCGGGCAGAGAAGCCTCTCTGTCACCACTTTGCCTTGCCCCAATCACTGGAAACCACTTTGGAGTTGTGGGGAGTGAATGACAAAAATCAAAAGGACAACATTTTGACCCAACTTAAGGAAACTGCAGAAAATGTCATGAAAGTGGTTATGGAGGCAGAAAACAAACTAAGCCATAAAGAGCACAGAGGACGCAGGGCACAAATTGACATATTGGGTAAGTCATATCATGTGGAATAGGACAAACTTCATATTAAAGGTCAAACCCATAGATATGATACTTTTTTTCTGTCCTGAAAATTTTATCGATAGTGAACAGGAAAAATTGCAATTCAATGCAGTTATCAGGAAGAGGAAATTCCAATTATTCAGAATGAGTTTTTTCAGTTAAACTAATAATAAGAACTAGGTTCATCCTTAGGATGGCGCCAATAATAGAGATGCAGGCTGCTGCCTCACCCAGATGGGAAAAGCAGTGTTACACACCTGCTGATAATGTAGGAACGATAGGTGTATCTGTGTTGGGCGCTGCCTGCATATAGATAACACACTATGTAGGTGTGTTATTCCAGAAATTGGGTAATGTGCCAAGCGTACAGTTTGGGTGGTATTGTTAATACTTTTTAGAGTAAATGGACTTGTCAAAAAAAGCAGATATAATGCAGATATATTATATTGTGCAATCTTCTACTGCCCTCTAGTGGTAGGATTCAGTATAGTAGAATAATCAGTTTAAACAAAATGTTATTCAAAGTTCTACTGCCATCTAGTGGTTTGGTACAAAAATTGCAGTCAAAGCTGAGCCAAAGAATTCGTTGGTCCTCTCTCTTCTTTCGTACTGTTGTTCTTTTCCTCATAGGGATATAAACAGAGAGAGGATACACATAGTGCAAAATGTATCAAATTTGTGCAATGATGAGAAGTATCGTTGGATCAACTCACGTGGTTTAGAGCCTATTGGGGGTGTCAGGCTCAGACTTTCTAGCTTCGCCAGTCCATAGAGGTGACTGGATCCCTTCTAGTGATGTCCCTTTTGTACTGCTGCGGTGAGGATTTCTCCTGTGGTCTCTGGGTCCTCTGGGTTAGGGATTTAAGGTGGATTCAATGGTGGGTATCAGTGGCTACCAATGGTCCAACTCCCTGTCCTCCGGAGTGAACACAGGATGCAGAGTAGGGATAATAAAGGGATTTATTAAATATTACAAAGTATAACAATTTAACATAAATTAAAAGGTAGTGGGGTAATCCAGGACGCGTTTCGCCTTCAAAAGGCCTCTTCTGCATCCATGCAGCGGTTTCTGAACATTTTAAATGATACCTTCATGTCACAACTGGTAGAAACACCAACTAGAGAGGATAACTGTCTGGACCTGGTTATAACAAATAATGTGGATCTTTTCTCAAATATTAATGTAAAGGAACAGTTGGGAAACAGTGACCATAATATGGTGACTTTTGAAATAAACTCAAAAAAACACATTCATAAGGGGCATGCTAAAACATATAATTTTAAAAAGGCCAACTTTATTAAAATAAGGGAAGCTCTCAATGTCATTGACTGGCAGAAACTCTTTCACGGGAAAAACACTGAGGATAAGTGGAATATCTTTAAACTAACACTAGAAAAGTACACGTCACAATATATTCCACTGGTTAATAAATATAAAAGAAACAGACTGAAACCAATGTGGCTTAGTAGGAAGGTAACTAAGGAAATGAAAAATAAAAGGAAGGCATTTAAAGCTTTTAAATCTGATAAATCTGAGTCATCCTATAAAGCATATAGGGCAGCCAATAAAGCATGTAAAAATGCGATTAGATGGGCTAAACTAGAAAATTAAAAAGAAATAGCCAAAGAGAGCAAGACCAACCCTAAAAGATTTTTTAGGTACATAAATTGTAAAAAACCCAAGAGTGAAAATGTAGGTTCACTAAAATCTGAGTCAGGGTTATTGTTAACTGAAGATCAGGATAAGGCAGAAATTTTAAATGATTATTTTTCTTCAGTATTTATCAAAGAGAAACCTATAACAGGAGACATGCAATTCATTAATAAAAACTTACTAATACAAAGTGACTGGTTGACTCAGGACAAGGTTTTGCAGAAATTAAACAATGTGAATGTGAATAAAGCCCCAGGGCTAGATGGAATTCACCCGCGAGTACTGAGAGAGCTATGTGTTGAAATATGTAAACCTCTGTTCTTAATCTTTCAAGATTCTTTTTGTCACGGAATGGCCCAGCGCCCTCAGCCAGGGGCGGTGCAGTGACAGTGGTGACATGGACACTTGGGTGTGGTGGCACGCACCTAATTTTATAAGTACTTTTATTTAGATGTGATTGTGTGGTGTAATAAAGTGTTCCCCGTTGGTTTATTGTGTAATGTATTTTCCCCTTTGTTGCCTTGCTCGCCGCCATTTTCCGATCACCTTGTGGCGCAGTTAAGAATCTCGATTCGGAAAATGGCCGATCCGAACCATCCGGTTCGGATCGCAAAATGGCCGATTCGGACCATCCGGTCCGAATTGGCGACTCCCTGAAGGCCAAGGGCCAATGGGTCCTGGGAGGCGGGCAAGGAGTCCCATTGTATTCTAATTGTGTGCAGAGGTAATAAATGCTTGTACTGTAAACAATAAAGGGAGTTCCTGCAGTGCATTCAGCTTGTTGATGTGTGTGTGTCTTATTTCCGTACCGTATTTTCGTATCTGAGAGTCCCCCGCGATCTCAGGGTACGGTGTCCATCCAGGTACGAACCGAAGCGAGCGCTCTGTGCCTGCATCGAGTAGCAGGGCAGAGGCGCAGCGCAGGAAGATTCGGTTCTCAGAGAGACGGAGATCCGAACCGAAGGGCGCGGCCGCGTACCTCGCTACGGTGTTGCGAGGGATTGCGGGAAGATCCGAATCCCTCGCCCTTCTGCCAGATCCGAAGTTCCTTTCAGCCGATCCGATCCGAAAGGTCAGTCCTCCATTGGGATCCGAAAAGTTACCCGCACCGCGATCGGAAACGTTTCCCGCAAGATCCGAAACGTTTCCCACATAGATCCGAAGATTCCTCCGTGGCTGGCAGATCCGATCTCCACGGACGTCCCACACCCACAAGGTCAGTGAACCAGCTGCTCGGGACGCTGAGTGCCGTATGGCTCAGTGGTCGGGCTGGTTCCAGGCAGGGGTCCCCTCCACCGCCCGCTAACCCTTCCCCAGGGTCACGCCAGGCCGCACGAGACGCCGAGTGCGCGTCACTCGGTAGTCGGGCCAGCGGTAAGCGATGGGGGTCACGCAGATAGAGCACACCCGCAGGCGGAACAACATCCCATTCCGTCATACTGGTGGCAGCGGTGGGATCGCTCTCTGCAGACCCCTAGGAGACTTACGCCATGGCGGTGTACAACCCCTACGACAGGGACACCCTGCGTGGGATGTTGGAGAACCGGGGAGGAACGCCGGGTAACAAAAAGAGGAAGACCCTGATCAAGGAACTGACCAGGATGGATCAGGACGAGGCGATGATGCCCGTCCCCAGCCCTGCCCGCGCAGAGGTGGAGGAAGATGCTGGCCTCAGGGAGTTGAGGCGTCGGATTGCCCTGCTCGGTGATGCCCCGGCGGAGGGGGCCAGATATCAAGTGATTCGGGAGTTCTACCGGGAAGTTGAGCAGGAGAAGGAACGCCAGCACGAGCTGCGGTTGGCAGAGCTCCGCGGAGCAGAGACTGATTATGTTGACCCCGAACCCTACCCTGTGGAACCCTGGGTCGAGGCTCACAGCTCGACTGGAGCTTCACCCTGGAAATCTGCAACCCCCAGTGACTACGCTTGCGGGACTCTCAGCTCGCCTGGAGCCTGTACGGGGGACGTCACTTATCCCCGCGACCTTCGGATGAAGACTCACAGCCCGCCTGGAGCTGCATCTGAGGACGCCCCATTTCCCGTTGAGGAGCGGTGCTCCTGTGCTGGCACCTTCGCCGACATGAAGGTCGGGTTGGCAAGAGAGCTGCAGGAGGGCCTGGAGCAGGACCAGAGGTCCACAGAGGAACTGTGGTACGAGGCTCTGGACCATGAGCGGGACTGCCATGGGGTGTACATTCCCTCCGACGCTGTCGTCCATCGAGTGCAGTACGATGTGCGAGCAGCGTTCCTGCAAGGTCGGGCCCCAGAGGAGTGGGAGGACGAGCTCCGGAGTCTGGTGCAGCAGGAGATCGCACTGGACGCCGAGTACCGCGCGCTCCGGTGGCTAACCGCCGCCCCGACAGTGCGTCCTACTGGAGGCAGTTCCACGGCAGGGCCTCGCTACGGGGGCACGGGGCTGCTCTACGAGGGCATGGCCGCCGACCCCGAGTTTGGAGAGGAGACCGAGGAGCGGATGGAAGACATCCTGGAGCGACGGGAACTGGAGATCCCGTCAGACAGCAGGGACTCGGTGTTTGAGGAGCTGGAGTCCCTAGCCGAGCGAGAGTGGGAGCTCGAGGTGGCTTATCGGAGACTGTTGGACGGCGTTCCGCAGTCGAGCCTGAGCTCCCCGTGGTGGGACGGGTCGGCGGAGGAAGTCGACAGTCCCCAGGTTTGGGACCTATGGGAGGCCGAGGCGGACCCATGGGTGCCCGTGGGGGGGTCGACTGAGGAAGTTACCCCCTGCACCCCGCAAGAGGACAGGGTGGCCGAGGCCGCGGGTCCAGCGGGGGAGGAGACGGATGGTCCCCCCGGGATGGGTTGTGCGCAACCATTGTTTGCCCCGGGGGGTGAAGAGACCATCCTTCCCCAAGGAGATCTCCAACCGGCAGAAGAGCTGGCTACGGGGCAGAGCGCCGCTGGCCTCTGCCCACTACTCAACGTCTGCCAGGAGGAGCAGACGGATGGTTCCCCCGGGATGGGTTGTGCCCAACCAGTGTTTGCCCCGGGGGGTGAAGAGACCATCCTTCCCCAAGGAGATCTCCAACCAGCAGAAGAGCTGGCTACGGGGCAGAGTGCCGCTGGTCTCTGCCCACCACTCAAGGTCTGCCGGGAGGAGCAGACAGATGGTTCCCCCGGGATGGGTTGTGCGCAACCCTTGTTTGCCTCGGGGGGTGAAGTAACCGTCCTCCCGCAAGGGGATCTCCCACCAGCAGAAGAGCTGGCTACGGGGCAGAGCGCCGCTGGTCTCTGCCCACTACTCAAAGTCTGCCAGGAGGAGCAGACGGATGGTTCCCCCGGGATGGGTTGTGCGCAACCCTTGGTTGCCCCGGGGGGTGAAGTAACCGTCCTCCCGCAAGGAGATCCTTCCCCAGCTGAGGAGCTGGCCACGGGGCAGGGCGCTGCTGGCCTCCGCCCCCCACCCACAGTCTGCCAGGTGGGGCAGACAGATGGTCCTCCCGGGCTGGGTGGTGCGCCACTGCTGATGGGCCTGGGGGGAAAAGGAACCAACCTCCCACAAGGAGATCCCCACCCAGCGGAAGAGCTGACACCAGGGCAGAGCGCCGCTGGCCTCTGCCCGTTTCTCCCACCTCGCCCCGAGGGCCGAGTGAGGATGACCCCGTGCAACTGCGGTTGCATCCCTTTGTCTCCCTTGTCGGCTACCAGGAAGAGCAGTCAGGTTTGGCCCCACTTGCTCCTTCGGTTGCCGTGCCCGTACCTGGCCATCCAGTGGAAGAGCTGGCAACAGGGCAGAGCGCCGCAGGCCGCTGCCCATTTCGGCAACCCTTGGGAGGGGGGGCCTCACGCAGCCACGGTTTCTTCCACGGCTGACCTGGGCACCCGGGGCGTGTGCATTTAGCACCCGGGTTCCCCGGGGGAGCGGTAGCCCTGGAGGGGACACAGGAGGCACGCCGGCCCAGATGTATGTCCTTCGCCCAGCCGGGGAAACCCTAAGGACATGGGGTCCCGACCAAGCTGGCACGGCCGCAAGGCCAAATGGAGAGGCCTGGTGACTCGGCCTCCCCAGACTGACTATGGGCCTGGGAGCACCGACTTCCCCGGTATGACCCGGTGGGGTCAGACCAGGTGCGTCGAACTGGGGGAGGGGGAGGAGTGTCACGGAATGGCCCAGCGCCCTCAGCCAGGGGCGGTGCAGTGACAGTGGTGACATGGACACTTGGTGTGGTGGCACGCACCTAATTTTATAAGTACTTTTATTTAGATGTGATTGTGTGGTGTAATAAAGTGTTCCCCGTTGGTTTATTGTGTAATGTATTTTCCCCTTTGTTGCCTTGCTCGCCGCCATTTTCCGATCACCTTGTGGCGCAGTTAAGAATCTCGATTCGGAAAATGGCCGATCCGAACCATCCGGTTCGGATCGCAAAATGGCCGATTCGGACCATCCGGTCCGAATTGGCGACTCCCTGAAGGCCAAGGGCCAATGGGTCCTGGGAGGGCGGGCAAGGAGTCCCATTGTATTCTAATTGTGTGCAGAGGTAATAAATGCTTGTACTGTAAACAATAAAGGGAGTTCCTGCAGTGCATTCAGCTTTGACTGGTGTGTCTTATTTCCGTACCGTATTTTCGTATCTGAGAGTCCCCCGCGATCTCAGGGTACGGTGTCCATCCAGGTACGAACCGAAGCGAGCGCTCTGTGCCTGCATCGAGTAGCAGGGCAGAGGCGCAGCGCAGGAAGATTCGGTTCTCAGAGAGACGGAGATCCGAACCGAAGGGCGCGCCGCGTACCTCGCTACGGTGTTGCGAGGGATTGCGGGAAGATCCGAATCCCTCGCCCTTCTCTGCCAGATCCGAAGTTCCTTTCAGCCGATCCGATCCGAAAGGTCAGTCCTCCATTGGGATCCGAAAGTTACCCGCACCGCGATCGGAAACGTTTCCCGCAAGATCCGAAACGTTTCCCACATAGATCCGAAGATTCCTCCGTGGCTGGCAGATCCGATCTCCACGGACGTCCCACACCCACAAGGTCAGTGAACCAGCTGCTCGGGACGCTGAGTGCCGTATGGCTCAGTGGTCGGGCTGGTTCAGGCAGGGGTCCCCTCCACCGCCCGCTAACCCTTCCCCAGGGTCACGCCAGGCCGCACGAGACGCCGAGTGCGCGTCACTCGGTAGTCGGGCCAGCGGTAAGCGACGGGGGTCACGCAGATAGAGCACACCCGCAGGCGGAACAACATCCCATTCCGTCATACTTTTCTTTCAGGAATAGTACCAGAGGATTGGAGAAAAGCTGACGTGGTCCCTATATTTAAGAAAGGGTTTAAAATTTGTGCCTGGAATTATAGACCTGTGAGCTTAACATCTGTGGCTGGGAAAGTATTTGAGGGGTTACTAAGGGATAATATTCAGGAATTTATTGGGAGGTATAGTGTTATTGGCAAAAATCAGCATGGTTTCATGAAACACAGATCATGTCAGACTAACCTAATTATGTTCTATGAGGAAGTAAGTAGAAGAATAGATCAGGGGGTCGCAGTGGATGTGATTTACTTAGATTTTGCCAAAGCTTTCGACACAGTTCCACACAAAAGGTTACTATTTAAATTAAGAAAAATTCGTCTAGATGAAAATACTTGTTCTTGGATAGAAAACTGGCTAAAAGATAGGGTACAGAGAGTGGTCATAAATGGTACATTTTCAAGATGGACACCAGTGGTAAGCGGTGTCCCTCAGGGGTCTGTTATAGGACCAATACTATTCAATTTATTTATAAATGACCTTGAGGTAGGCATTGAAAGTCATGTATCAGTGTTTGCAGATGACACAAAACTTGGAAAAGTAATACAATGTGAGCAGGATGTTACTTCGCTGCAGAGGGATTTAGATAGATTGGGGGACTGGGCACTTAAATGGCAGATGAAATTTAATCTAGATAAATGCAAAGTTATGCACTTTGGAGTGAAGAACACACAAGTAATTTATACCCTAAATGGTACGGAGTTAGGGAAATCCAAGCAGGAGAAGGATTTGGGAATAATCATAGACTTCAAACTAAGTAACAATGTGCAATGTCAAACAGCAGCCGCCAAGGCCAGCAAAGTATTGGCATGCATTAAAAGGGGAGTTCACTCACGGGATGAAAACATAATTTTGCCTCTATATAAATCAATGGTCAGGCCGCACTTTGAATATGCCGTGCAATTTTGGGCACCGGTCTTAAAAAAAGATATTATAGCGCTAGAAAAAGTGCAGAGACGGGCAACTAAATTAATAAGGGGAATGGAATGGAAGGGTTAAGTTATGAGGCAAGACTAACAAGCTTAAACCTGTTTAGTTTAGAGAAACGGCGCCTTAGAGGGGATCTGATAACCTTATATAAATATATACGGGGCCATTATCAACCATTGTCTGATAACCTATTCATTAACAGGTCTATACATAGGACAAGGGGTCATCCATTTAGACTGGAAGAAAGAAAATTTAGCTTAAAGCATAGGAAGGGTTATTTTACGGTGAGAACAATAAAGCTGTGGAATTCTCTGTCTGTTGAGGTGGTTGGGTCAGAGTCTGTACAGACTTTTAAAAAACGACTGGATGACTTCCTGCAGACACAGAATATTAAGGGTTATAATATTTCATATGTGGGTAAAAGCTTCTTGATCCAAAGAGAAATCTGACTGCCATTCTGGGGTCAAGAAGGAATTTTTTCCCAGTATGTTGCATATTGGCAAGCATTTCAGACTGGGTTTTTTGCCTTCTTTTGGATCAACAGCAGTAGGTTATGTGGGAGAGGCTGAACCCGATGGACGCATGTCTTTTTTCAGCCTATATAACTATGTAACTATGTAAGTACAAAAGGGACATCAAAAGAAGGGATCCAGTCACCTCTATGGACTGGCGAAGCTAGAAAGTCTGAGCCTGACACCCCCAATAGGCTCTAAACCACGTGAGTTGATCCAACAATACTTCTTATCATTGCACAAATTTGATACATTTTGCGCTATGTGTATCCTCTCTCTGTTTATATCCCTATGAGGAAAAGAACAACAGTACGAAAGAAGAGAGAGGACCAGCAAATTCTTTGACTCAGCTTTGACTGCAATTTTTGGACCAAACCACTAGATGGCAGTAGAACTTTGAATAACATTTTGTTTAAACTGATTATTCTACTATACTGAATCCTACCACTAGAGGGCAGTAGAAGATTGCACAATATAATATATCTCCATTATATCTGCTTTTTTTGACAAGTCCATTTACTCTAAAAAGTATTAACAATACCACCCAAACTGTACGCTTGGCACATTACCCAATTTTTGGAATAACACACCTACATAGTGTGTTATCTATATGCAGGCAGCGCCCAACACAGATACACCTATCGTTCCTAATAATAAGAACTATAGTGACACAAATTGTCATTACATGCCAATGCAGCTTAAACAATTCTCTACATCAATGCTGTGATGTCATGAAAATTGCAATCCTAAGTGATCAGTGTACAGTATATGGAAGTACTTCACTAAATTTGTTCCCACTGGAATGTAATAGTACTAGACGTTCAACTAGTACAAATTGGATGAATCACAACAAACCTGACCCCCCCCCCCCGATAACATATGTCTCGGGATGGCGAATAATGAGATTAGAACATGGGACCTCCCCCTCCCCATGCATTCCGCATTATGCGCTATTGAGTGCAGACGGATTATAAAGAATAGGGGTCTGAATACATTCTGAGTGCGGTGTAATTTTCAACCATGGAGTGAGGAATAAGCAGGGTTGCCAGTTGTGAACTCCTCTATTTTTTACATGTTTGTCTTTATTTAGGTGTGGATTTCCTACTAACTGTTACAGACTATATGGTAACCCCAGTGATTCTTGGTTTAACATCAAACCATTGTTTGGAAAGCTGTGGAGTTCATGAATGCATGCTGTGGAATCATGGTGCTGGAGCGACCATCACTACTAAATCTGCATCAAAACCTTTAGTGGAAACTATGCTTCAACGATCCCTGATCTATGTTATGGAAAAGAAGGAGGTATTGGTAATTGGATCTGGTGGGATCAGCAAACTATTTATTTGGGAGGCTGCTCGAGGCTATGGGATAAAAGTAAGTCCAACTGGTTTTCATAATCAATACAAATACTACTCAGACCATTTCAATTGTTTAATGTTGTTTAGGTTTAAAAAAAGACATTCCAATACCATAATGATATCCAGGCTGGCATGGAACAAGGAAACCTAATTGGAGCCATCTTCCTTGATTTTGCCAAGGCCTTTCACACAGTAGACCATGGCATCTTATTACAAAAACTTAACTCCGGTATTGGTGATCACACGCTAACCTGGTTCCAATCATATGTGTCTGATCGGTCATAATATGTGTCCATTTCTGACAGCACTTCCCTCCCCCTCCCAGTCACGTGCGGTGTACCCCGAGGCTTGATACTCGGTCCCCTGCTATTCACAATATTCATAAATGATCTGCCCAATATCTGCAAAGCCTCAACTGTACACATGTACGCAGACGACACTGTAATCTATACCAGCAAACCAGATCTCCCGCAGCTGGAGGCCGTGCTGCAAGAACAATTCACAGGGGTAAAAGTGGATCAAACACAACAAACTTTTTCTAAATACTGACAAAACTGTTACAATGCTCTTTGGAACAGCACCTAAACTACACAAATTGCAAACACCCCATCTATGTGTTGGGACAAGATCAAATGGCACGCTGACCACAGTCACTTCTCTCAAATATCTAGGTATGTGGTTAGACCCAAATCTATCTTTTGGCCCCCACATCGAAAAACTCTCATCTAAACTCTACCCCAAACTAGGTGCCCTGTACAGAAACAAATCCTGCCTGAGTCCCGCGGTAAGAAAGCAGATTGTACAACAAATGCTTATGCCAGCTATTGAATACGGAGATGTAGTGTTTGCAGCTACCCCGCAAACACACCTTCAGAAACTTACTACATTATATAACTCATTCTGTCGCTTTGTGCTACAATGTAACTAAAGTGGCTCGACCCTCATTTTCCTACAGAGCACCACAATTATGAATTAACATCCCAGACGCCATCAAATCTTCCCCCAGTCTAAAGTCACTTAGGAGTAGGGATGAGCCGAACACCCCCGAGTTCGGTTCGCATTCGAACTCGAACTTTTCAAAAGTTTGAATTCGAACTTGAACACGAACTCAATACAAGTCAATGGGACTCAAAGTTCGATTTTTAGAGTGCCCTCCAAGAGAGCATATATGCTAGATATTTGCCAAAAAAGGTGTATGGGGGTCCAGGTAGTGCCCTGGGGGACAGGAAACAAGGACAAAAAGTTAGATAAAAAGTTTTTAAAGGGACAGTGAGTTTTCCATGAAATAAGGTTTAAAAATAAAAACAAAAAATTCCTTCAAATATCGTGCCTAGGAGGTCCCCATAACCTGCCTGTGAAGTGGCGGATTTGTAGGATGTATAGAAACATTTAAAAACAATGTCCGGGTCCGGGTAGCGCCCTGGGGGACAGGAAACAATGACAAAAAGTTTTAAAAAAAAGACGTTTTTAACCCTTTCGCTGCTGATGACGTGTGGGACACGTCTTCAGTTACTCCCGCTGTATGCTGAGGAGCACGTGTCCCACACGTCATCAGCTTTGCGGGACCCCCGGTGGAGATACTCACCTCTCTGTCCAGGGTTCCGTGGCGTTCTGACTTCAGCGTCCTCAGACGCTGAAGTCAAGCTCCTCCCGACGTAAATGATGTCATTGCGCCATGCGCGATGATGTCATTTCCAGGCGACCCCCTGCAATGCCAGGAGATCGCCTGGAAGGGAGGGGGGATCCGTTCGGATCCCTCTCCCTCCCGATCGGGAGGTCCCACAAAAAAAAGCCAGGCACCGCTTAAAAGGGGAGAGTCTCCCCTTTTAAGCGGTGCCTGGCTTTAACCCCTTAGGCACCGGGTCGCACTTCGGCACCTTGCGGCGATGAAGTGCGGCCTAGCTCCAGTGGGAGCCACCATCTTGGATGGCGGCTCCACCCCCGGGTCCCCCCTCACTGCCTGACGTCCTCACGCTTAGCGTGATGACGTTAGATAGCCAGGGAACCCCTAGCTGCCCGGAATCCCCTGGTGGAGATAGGGGGTTAATTTGAACCCTGATATCTCCAGAACCGTGGCAGCTAGGGGGTCATGGAGGGTGTCAATCGAAAGGCCTGAGCATGGCCTTTCGAATAAAACCAGGTTTGACCAGGTATAAAGTAAAAAAAATATATATATTTTTTTGTGTGTTATTTTTATTAATGCAGCAATATTGTTCACATTTCAATTATAATGTGAACAATGATGCTGCACTAATGATTTTTTCTATGGTGTGCGTTTGCTAAAA
Organism: Leptobrachium leishanense; assembly: GCA_009667805.1. NCBI lineage: Eukaryota > Metazoa > Chordata > Amphibia > Anura > Megophryidae > Leptobrachium > Leptobrachium leishanense. The sequence continues at coordinate 128,802,458 of CM019068.1, forward strand.
ATCACATAATTCCCCCCAAAAAATTGAATAAGTCCCCATTTCTAATTTTTGTACAAGCGCACCCCATAGAAAATATAACCGCAAATGTTCATGTGATAAAAGGTGAAAAAAACACTTTACACACTGCAGATGATTAAAAATTCAAGTTTTATTGCATTTTTTGTTATAATATACAGGCAGAACATGATGTATACATATAAAAATGATATATTATGAATCGGCCGAGTCTGCTGGAAAGAACGATATATAATATGTCTGGGTCGTATAATAAAATTTGGCTTCAAATCGTGTTTAAACATGATGAGCGAAAGCGGTAAAAATTAGCTCAGCACACAGCAGTGAAATGCCTCAGCAGTGAAAGGGTTAAGGGAACAGTGAGTTTTCCATAAAATAAGGGTTAAAAATTAAAAACTAAACATTCCTTCAAATATCGTGCCTAGGAGGTCCTCATAACCTGCCCGTGAAGTGGCGGATTTGTAGGATGTATGGAAACATCGCCATCACAGACCCACACACGACACCTAGCACTTCCAGTCAGCATACAATGTATCAAATTCATGAGACCGGACTAATTAGAAGCACATGTTATTTCCAAACACTAGTTAAACACCTGTTGTTTACGCCGTTTGAGAGCACAGGTCATTTAGAGGTGAGAATCTTTGCACCTAGACATTAGTTTTTAATTCAATATCTAATAAACCGTTGCTTATATTATTCTGCAGTAAAGAGTCTCTTTATTTCTAGATTTTTTTGTATTTTTTAAGCATTTTTTATACTTTTTTCAAAAAAAAATTTAGAACTCGAACCGAACACGCCAAAAAGTTCGAAGTTCGCGAACTTTCAAACTGCCGATGTTCGAATCGAACTCCGAACTGATCGAACCAAACAGCTCACCCCTACTTAAGAGCTCCCTATTAACATACCTCAACACAGAATGCACCTGTAAACATAGAAACATAGAAAAATGTCGGCAGATAAGAACCTTTCGGCCCATCTAGTCTGCCCAATTACATGGATACTTTACCTGGATATGTAAACATGTAACATAATGACTATTTCCTACATATTTATTTTCTGTTAATCTTTATATTTGTTTTGTGTTAATATCTTGCATTTTACTACTATTTTTTATTTCTGTAACGACTGTAACAATCCAATGTTCTTGAACCCAGGACATACTTGAAAACGAGAGAAATCTCAATGTATCCTTCCTGGTAAAATCCTTTATAAGTAAATATCCTTTCACCAAGGGTTGCCTGTCCCCCCCCCCCCAGATGACTTCACTAAATTTTTGTGGGACCATCCTCCATATTCGAATTATCATTACTGTCAATTTAGAGACTGTATGAACACTTTGACAGACAGCAGTCTACCTCTGCTGGTAAAATCCAGTACTATTATAAATATCCAAGAGACTTGCAGAGACTGCAGTGTTCGTATAATGAGTTACAACGCATTGGCTGATAAGTCTGATTTACTGTTTAAGCAAGCATGGGATAGGCATAAGGCTATCCTAAACAAAAGATAAATCCAGGTAAAGTATCCATGTAATTGGGCAGACTAGATGGGCCGAAAGGTTCTTATCCGCCGACATAAGTGAAGTGAACTGAAGTGCGAACGGGCGCTTGAGGGGTTAAAGCCAGGCACCGCTTAAAAGGGGAGACTCTCCCCTTTTAAGCGGTGCCTGGCTTTTGGCGCTGCTCCTTCCCGATCGAGAGGGAGAGGGATCCTAATGGACCCCCCCTCCCTTCCAGGCTATCTCCCGGCATTGCCGGGGGGTTGCCTGGAAATGACGTCATCGCGCATGGTGCGATGACATCATTTACGTCAGGAGGAGCTTGACTTCAGCGTCTGAGGACGCTGAAGTCAGAACGCCGCGGGACCTCGGACAGAGAGGTGAGTATCTTCGCCGGGGGTCCCGCACAGCTGATGACGTGTGGGGCACGTCCTCAGCATGTAACGTGCATCAATGAGGACGTGTCCCACACGTCATCACCAGTGAAGGGGTTAAGTGGGCTAATCACTGGAGTTGGAGGTGCCACCTCAGGAGAACCTTGCAGCAGTTTTTCATAATGGTGGTATAAATTGCTACTCTTGAGGTGAGTAGGGAGTGTTCCCTTCAGATGACCCACCTCCGTTTGGGGTAGAGAGAAGTTAAGGGCCTCATTTTTGGATGAGTTAATCTTGTACCCCGATATCTGACCAAACAGATGCAATAGTGTATGCAAGCAAGAGAGGGTCACATGAGGCGAGGACAAGAAGAGGAGGATGTCGTCCACAAAAAAGCTGATTTTGTAATGCTTCCCTGTCTCCTCTACCCCATGGATATCTCCCCAGTCTCTAACAACACATGCCAAGGGTTCAATGGAAAAGACAAACAGCAGCGAGGACAGGGGCATCTATGCCGCGTCCCATTCCTTATTGGAAACGTTCTGTTCCAGGCATCGTCCCCCCACCCCCCATGTCGTGCCTGGGGCATTGTATATAGGGCCCTAGTCCCCATCAAGAAGTCTCCCTCAATCTCAAAAGACCTCATCACCTCCCAGAGGTAGGTCCAGTCAACCCGGTCGAAGGCCTTCTCTGCATCCAGGGACAGCATGAAGGCCTCCTGCCCCGAGGACCAGACCGCATGTACTAGGTTGATGGCTCATCAAACGCACTAATGTACAGGGTGCATTTGATAGCCAGGAACTCGCAAAGGTTGTCATGTAAGGGAGTGTGAATTTCTGGTCTAGTAGGAGAGAATTGTTAAATCTCGTTTCTGCTGCAGAAGATGTATGCAGAAGAACACTGGAAATGATGTTGTGAGGATGGGAATAGAATGTGTAGTCTCTTTCTTGTGGTGGAAGTAGCCACCAGGAGTTGTACAGGTTCAAGTCACCTAGAAGTGTCCTCAATGGTGGGTAAAGGGAGGGTAGCTAGTGGAGACAGAGGAGCTCATGTCTATGTATGGGTCCAAAGCGACTTTAAAAACCATACTGCGTAAACTGTGTGGTAGGGAAGCTGGGACAGAAAATCTCTAAGTTCATGGTAAAAGGTTGAGTCTGTAGGGCAAGGGGCATATACACATCCAAATGTTATCTGACGGTGCACCACCCTGTTGTTAACTTGCAGATATCTGACGTCCATACCCGCAGTCCTCTGTTGAAAATGTAGTCCTGCCCTAAAGAGGACGGATACGCCCATTTTATGTGTGTGCCCTGTAGTGTGGAGGTGGCCCAAATACCCAGTGCCCCAAAAGCACGGAACAGCATTGCCTGCAAAGTGGATTCCCTGAAGCAAGACAACATCTGCCTCCGAGCCTTAACAGTGTGAAGTTGCCAAATAATGCTTCTGTGGGGATTGTCCCTTTACATTATGGGAAAGGATATGGATAGCCTCGCAAGGCTGCCCTACCCCCCCCCCCATGGGTCGTGGGAGTAGGAAGTTACAGCGATGGGGTGTAATAGGGAGTAAGAAAAGAAAAGGGAAAGAAAAAATACAAGGGGGATGAAGATGGCAGGATATAAAAAATGAAGAACAGAGAGGGGGGAAATAAAAATTAGGGATGTGCGTTTCGGGTTTCGGAATTTCCACGAAATTTCCCAATTCGTGTCTTCGGATTCGGCCGAATTTCCGAATCGGACCGGACCCGAAAACCGATAGATCCGAAAAGATTTCCGAGACGAAACGAAAAATTTTCGGATTTTTCGAATGGACTTGAAATGTGTCAAATCAAAATTTATTTTTGCTCTATTCATGATTTCGGTTCCATTCGTGATTTCGGTTCCATTTCGGTAATTCTGGAAATCGTATATTTAACTATTATCGGTTATATCGCTGATTCTGTAAATTTTGTATTTGTAAATGCGTATCACTTGTTTCTTGTGGCATTCGGGTCAGTTTAGCGTTTTTTAAATCGTTTTGTTCATTTTTGTGGTTCCATGGCTTTCATACCATTTTAATATGATTAAATAAAGTTGTGAAATGTATATTCAATTATTCATAAGAAAAAAAGGATCTTTATTTAATAAAAAAAAACACGATAGAATCGCCAGAATTATCGTAGACACTTTGAAACGAGGAGAACAGAAGTTCCGAAAAAACGAAAATTTCCGAAATTTCCGAAGTCGATACAAAAAACGAGCAAAGTGACCCGAAAATACGAAAAATGGTCGATATTCCGTAAAAAAAATGTACACAAAAACAAGCCGAACCAAACCGAATCGAAACAGAAATCGGTCGAAACGAGCCGAATCGAAAATTTTAAACATCCGAACAAATCGAACCGAAAAAAAAATCGGTGCACAAGCCTAATAAGAAGAGGGGTGGGAAAGAAAGGTGTGAACCTACAGTAAAGATGATGCACTAGGACCTGCGGAAAGGGAAAAATGCAGCAGCAATATAACAATCAATAAGCGGGTGAATTGACCCAAAGTAAAACTATGATGACAACGAATGGTAGCATGCCCTAGCTCTATACAGAAACGAGAACAAAAAAAGAAAAAGGAAAATTACCCAAACGATATTCTGAGGTATAAACCTGTCGAGCTTGCCTCGGGAACCCACCCGTCACGTTATTGCCAAGATAACCTTCTCCAAGTTTACGTTCACAACTGAATCATGGAGTTACTGACTCATGCATCCCAATAATTGCAGTGAAACTAGTCTCGGGGCAATTATAGTGGAGCCAGGATGGTGAGATAACGGACCTCTCAAAAGATAAATTAGACATAAGGCTTCTTGTATCCTTGCCTCAGGGCAGAGTCTATTCAGAATCATGGGTGTCAATTGTGAGAGTGTGTATACAAGCCCAAGAGAATAGTGTGTGCTTCTATTTAGAGCTCCAGCGGGTCTATATTAGGTTAAAGGTACCTGTCACCCAGACTTGCAAGTGGTGGTAAAGAGTGTGATTCCATGAGCTGAATGGACCCAGGGATAAATAGTTTGAGTGGCATTTGGATGCCCAGGGGCTCTAACATCTGGGAGCATTTAGTGGTTGATCTGAGTGACACCAGTGACCTATTATGGGGGGAGTAATAAATGGAAAGAGAACCCCCCAGCAGTAGTGAAAGCCATGGCGTCTCAGGAGGTCTGTAAGGGGCTTCAGGTTCCATCTCTTCTGTAAAGTGGAAGAGGCCAGGTCTGAGTAGAAGTGGGTGGTCACGACATCCAGGGTTGGGGAGATATCTCTTACCTCCTGCAGGACGGCTTCCTCGGTGGTACTAACATTTGAGGTAAATGTCCAGGTGGGGGGTTCATTGGGGCCTTGGTGGTTAATAATTTTTAATCGAAGTTTGGGATGTCAATACAGTCTCAGGGATGTTTTGGAGCTGCAGGGTTGAATATCTGGAGTCATTGTTGAAATCCTCCACTGTATCCTGCTGCACCTCATAATTGTTGCGGAGGCTATGGAGCTGTGCTTGGGTTGTGGCCCACTTGGCTTCTGCCACATGAGTTTCCAGGGATGTTGTCTGGGTGCCCAGGGTCCTGATGTTGAATCACATGCCCTTCACTCCTGTCCTCAAATGGATGCTCTTGGATGTCTCTTCTGCTGCAGGTGGTCTGCTGGTGCTGGTGATCTTGTGGTGGGAGCTTCCCTCTTGACTACTCCGGTACAGTTCGTCTGGGAGAGCTGCTGGAAGTAGCTAGAGATCTCAGCTTGCCCAAATTTGCCCCTCTGCTTACTCCTGTTCATAGCAGAGTCCCTTTTGGGAGTAAAGCCGATATCTACAGGGTTGTGGGGTGCAAATGTAGCGCTGTGTTAAAAATCTTGCTGTGGCAGTACCTATTTTTGGCCACAAGATGGAGACTATCGCGATCAGATACTGGACATTGGGACTACAATGCCCGGCATGCTTTGCAAGAAGACAGGAAGTGGGTGGGGACTGGACACTTACATCCTCTGCCTCGTGGAGAAAGTTCCAGAGCGCGCCAGGGAAGCAGAGAAAGCAGACGCACCGAGGGGATCGCGGGAGAATCTAGGCCCAAAGCCCGAGGGAGACCTATTGTTCCGGTTTGGGTCACCTAGCCTGAGGAAAGGAGACTCGCCAGAGCCCAGACACTGCTGCAGAACAGACCGGCGGAATCGAACGGAGAGCAGGCGGTGAGCTGGACAAGCTGCATAAAGGTAGACAACGGATCCGGCCGCTAGTATCCCCAGTCAAAATCCGGAGGAGAGACGTCCTGGGTCAGCGGAGCCTAAAGCCTGCGTCGGATGGGTGAGAGGCCTCCAAGGCTGTTTGTGATTAAAGGTCAAGCTGCTGTTTTCTCTTTAAAGTCCACAGGGCCCAACTGACTAGTCGAAGAGATTCCTTAAATAAACTCACTGGCCAGTTGAACAGTACCCGGGTACCACATACACACATATACACCTTTCACCTCCTGGGACTTAACTTGTGCAGGACTCATTTTCTTTTATGAATCGGAATAGGGGTTAAAAATAAAGATACGTTCCGAATATATATTTTTCCTCTTTCCGTTGCGCGTTTACCGTAATCCGAAGGGATTGTATGTTTGGGGTTTTGCTATGTGTCCCTTTTTCTGAACCATCGGGAAATTGCATTGTTTTATGTTCGGTCGCGAATATTTTATTTTCCGAAATACGAAGCCTCGTGTTTCGTTTCTTTTCCGCTGCGCGTTTGCCGTAATACGAAAATACTGTAAAAATACTTGTGAATACCGTGTTTCAACATCTGCTCAAATATTTTTAGTAAATTTATAATGATAAAAACTCACAACTGTGTTGGAGTATATTTATTCCCTAGTGCGGGGAGACTGACCCGTGGTTCATTTTCAGCGGCTCCTCCGGGAGTGAGCGCTACACGTGGGGGCTCGTTTCCGGGATCCAGTCTCTGGAAAAACCGCATCTAAAGGGTTAAATATGGATCCAGACACTGTTGCCGAGTGGTGTGGGGAGCACAGTAGCCAGTCAGAATGTTGTATAGTTATGGATATTCCAGCAGACACTTGGGCTGAAGATCAGATTCGCCAGGCCGTGGCCACGCTAGCACCAGAACATCGGGGGTTAATACTGGACATTAAAAAAAACTCAGATACTTCTCACATGTATGTTCTTCTCGAATGGAGAAAGGGCGTTCCGCCATGTTTTCAGGGCACGAGCGTGAAACTGGCCGAAGAGGTGGAAGTCCAACTAATTAAGCCAAGTACGCCACGTGGCGAATCCGCAAGTGTCTCCACGCCCAGTCCGTTGGCCATGATAGGGCCTGAGTTTATCGTGGCTATTGGAGATCTACTGGCTAAATGTCAGAAAACAAGCCCTCCTCACACTAACTTCGGTTATCGACGGTTAAGAAATTTTACAGGAAACGCGCCAACTCCGGCGGGAGAAGAAACCTTTGAAGAATGGGTGGAACAGGCGATGCAGGCTCTGGATGAGTGGGATGTCCCTGAGGCCCAGAAAAAGCAAAGGATCACCGAGAGCTTAAAGGGACCTGCGTCAGAAGCGGTGAGAAACCTAAAACTGAGTAGGAAAGATTGTACTGCTTTGGATTATTTAAACGTTCTTGAAGAAGTTTTTGGGCGAACTGAAAAGGCGGCCGAATTGGTATATCAATACGAACACACCTATCAGAGAAGAGGTGAAAGGATGACCGAGTACATGAGGCGCCTGGATAAGATTCTACACCAGATACTCCTGAAGAAAGGGGCCGAACCGGCCGAAGTAGATAAGATCCGAATAAAACAGATCCTGAGGGCTCTCAACCTCTAGATCCAGTGATGATGCAGCTGAGAAGCAGAGCAGGTAACCAAGAGTTAAAGTACCTGGAACTGATCCGAGTTGTACGAGAGGAAGAGGCTTTACTAGAAGAGAAATCTTTCAGGCGGGGGGAAAGGGCTTATGCACAACCTGTGAGACATAACGACGGCCCGCAACTTGAAAGCGACTCTCTAGATGCCTATGGATCTGACGAGGACGAACAAGAACATCTAGTTGTTTTTAAATCTACAGAGAAGGCTGCCAAAGAGTCGAACCTCCCTGAACGGGGTGAATTGTCCAAGACCGTCACGAAGGTTCAGGAAGCTCAAGTTGAATTGCAACAAGCGCATGCGGAACTGTGTCGGGTATTGATGAAGGTGACAGAGATGCAGGCAGAAATGCAGAAATTCCTCACAGGTATGCAGACGACGGGAGTTGCTGTGGCGTCTGGTCCAAATCCTTTAACCAAATCTCAACAAGCAACTACGTCTCCACTCTCTAAGAAGAGATGTTTCGGGTGTGGAGAAATGGGCCATTTCCGCGCACAGTGTAAAGGCCGAAAGCCTGAGAAGGATAGAGTCAAGGGACTGTTGGAAGCCCTGGAAGGACTGTTGTCTACCTCACCGGCGGGAAACGCCAGAGGGCACCAGTAAAGGAGCAACCTGAGTGCCCGAGGGCTGAACCCCGCTCCAGAAATCAAGCCAAGACTAAGAGGGCGAGAAGGCCCAAAGTCGCGCCGACTGTAGAGCCTGCCAGGACTGAAAGAGTCACTCCCTTAGCATCCGGGTCTACGTCATGGGGAGGCAGTGCACGCCAAAAACTTGCACGGGCCAAGAAAAAGGCCAGGGTACAGCAAACTGGGTCTAAGCGTCCAGATACCGCCACAAAATTTCCCGACCAACTGATAGGTCCTTCTCCTGTTGTGCCAATCCAAGTGGAAGGAGTCTACACCAAAGCCCTGTTGGATTCAGGGGCTCAAGTGACATTGATCTACAGAGACTTCTATGAGAAACACTTAAAGCACATTCCTTTGCAAGAATTGAAGGATTTGGAAATATGGGGTATCGGCACTGAGAAACTCCCTTATGACGGGTACCTGCAGGTGAAGTTGGAGATCGGATCTGAAGTCATCGGGCAGTCTGGGGGTTGTGATGCATTGGCTATTGTGTGTCCTCGACCCTCGGGTGCGAACAGAAGCTCCCTGATAGTGGGGACGAATACTGACCTAGTGCGGCGTCTCCTGACGCCTATCTTGTTGGAAGAAGGTTCAACTCCAGGAGTACACCCAATGTTACGTCCGGTCTATCAGAGGATGGTCGAAGAACGAAAGGCACCTGCCGAGGTGGGAAGACTGTGGAGACTGGGTGGAACAGAGAAGGTTCTGCAAGCAGGAGAAGTAGCGAGTTTCTGGGCTTCAGTCAAGTTGAATGGATCGCAACCAGGCCCCTATGTGGTGCTGGGAACCGATTTTGATCATGGGAGTGAAACCGGAGTCGAAGTAATTCCTGAGATAATCTCCACCAAAGCTCTGAAGAGAACACGAGGAAGAGTCTCGGTCAGCGTGTGCAATGTGACGGATTCTCCAGTAGTCCTTAAAGCACGAATGCCTATCGGGCAAGTAGAGTCTGCTACACCCCTCTCTACCGATTCAGGAGGGGGAGTGGGTAAAGAGATTCCAGATGAAAGATTCTACCCCAAGGACGCTCCCATTTCACCTGAGTGGAAGAAACGTCTTCAGTCTCAGGTCCTAAAGTGGAAGGAATTGTTCTCAAAAGATGAGTTCGATGTGGGCCTAGCTAAGAGTACTGAGCACCGTATTCGGTTACAAGAAGACAAGCCGTTTCGAGAAAGATCAAGGCGAGTTCCGCTAGGAGACTTAGATGATCTGCGAGAGCAGCTGAACGAATTACAAAGAACCAAGGTGATTCAAGAGTCCAGGAGTCCATACGCCTCTCCCATAGTGTTGGTCCGGAAGAAAAAATGGTTCTGTCCGCTTATGCATAGACTACCGCACATTGAACCGGAGAACCATCCCGATCAATATGCCACTCCTCGGATAGAAGATGCTTTGCAGTGTTTGTCTGGAGCAAAGTGGTTTAGTGTACTAGACCTGCGAAGCGGGTATCACCAGATACCAATGCATCCGGAAGACAAGGAGAAAACTGCGTTCATCTGTCCACTGGGGTTCTTTGAATTCAACAGGATGCCTCAAGGCCTTACGGGGGCTCCAGCCACGTTCCAACGGTTGATGGAGAAGACAGTCGGGGATATGAATCTAATCGAAGTATTAGTGTACCTGGATGACATAATTGTGTTTGGGAAGACTCTGGAAGAACATGAGCAACGTTTGGAGAAGGTCTTGAAGAGGCTCCATGAAGAGGGCTGAAACTGTCTCTAGAAAAATGCCAATTCTGTCTACCGTCTGTTACGTATTTGGGACATGTGGTCTCAGCAGAAGGTGTTTCAACAGACCCTCGGAAGTTGGAGGCCGTAGCTTCTTGGCCTAGACCCCGAAACGTCACTGAGCTTAGATCTTTCTTGGGATTCTGTTCATACTATCGAAGATTTGTGGGAGGATTCGCGAAAATAGCTCAACCACTGAACAAACTCCTGCAGAAGGAAACCACAGAAGAAGGCTGCAAGGTCTCTGACAAAAACCCGTCAGCTCCGGGGCCAAGGAAAGCTCGAGAGTCTATACAAGGTGAATGGACCAGTCAATGTGAAGGAGCTTTCGTAAAGTTGAAAGAGAGTCTAACCCGAGCTCCTGTTTTGGCCTATGCGGACCCTCACAAGCCGTATGAACTACATGTGGATGCCAGCCGAGAAGGTCTGGGAGGAGTCCTATATCAGGAGTATGATGGATTGCTGAGGCCTGTGGCGTACGTGAGCCGGAGCCTTACGCCTTCAGAGAAGAACTATCCTACTCACAAGCTGGAGTTCCTAGCCTTGAAGTGGGCAGTGGTGGACAAGTTGAAAGACTATCTGTATGGAGCTGAGTTCGTGATCAAGACGGATAATAATCCTCTTACCTATATCCTTACTACTGCAAAACTGGACGCAACGGGACATCGGTGGTTGGCCGCTCTGTCAGGGTTTCGGTTCAGCCTGAAGTATCGCCCTGGGGTGAATAATCGAGATGCTGATGCGTTATCGAGAAGACCCTACACTACAGAATGGACTCAGTTGACTCCAGACGGGGTGCAAGCTTTGTGTCAAGGAACAGAGCGCCGGGTCAAAGGAGGGATTGAAGCAGAGGCCATAGGAGTTATGGCTGCGGCTGTTCCCGAGTTCTACTGTAACCCTACGCAGTTAAGGGATGAAAGTTTACCTACCTTTTCGAGACAGGACCTGAAAGCGGATCAGGCCAGAGACCTTTAATTGCCTTGACCATAAAGGCCCTGTCTGCAAACCAGCGAGAGATTTTGTTAACCAACTCCCCGAGTGGAGCCAGATTGGTCTACAAAGAGTGGGAGCGGTTAAAGATGTTGGATGGGGTGGTCTACCGAAGGGGCCCCTCAACCAACTCTGAAGAGATTCAACAGTTATTCCTCCCTACTAAACATAGGGAGAGTGTGCTGCGATCACTACATGATGAGCATGGACATTTGGGTGCTGAGAGAACTTTTAAGCTGGTGCGAGATAGGTTCTATTGGCCTTGCATGAGAGCTGAAGTGGAAAGTTATTGTCATTCCTGTCTGAGGTGTATTCAGAGAAAGACTCTACCGACCCGAACTGCTCCAATGAGCCATCTGCAGAGCCAGGGACCCATGGATTTGGTGTGCATTGACTTCTTGTGCTTAGAGCCGGATGCTAGTGGGCAAGGGAACATTCTAATAGTGACCGATCATTTCACTCGTTACGCCCAAGCTTTTTCCACGAAAGATCAACGCGCTCCGACTGTAGCCAAGGTGTTGATGGAAAAGTTCTTTGTTCACTACGGACTGCCAAGGAGAATACACTCTGATCAGGGTAGAGACTTTGAAAGCAGACTGGTGGGGCAGTTGTTAGAACTGTTGGGAATCCAAAAGACTCGGACCACACCATATCACCCTCAAGGTGATGCTCAGCCTGAAAGGTTTAATCGCACGCTGCTAAACATGCTGGGGACCTTGTCGAATGTGGAGAAGCAGAGTTGGAGTCGTCACATAGCTACTCTGGTGCATGCATATAACAGTACGGAGAGCGATGCAACTGGATATTCACCGTACCGTCTTATGTTTGGAAGGGAGGCTCGACTGCCGGTTGATTTGGCATTTGGGTTATCCTAGACCAGACATCAGTAGCTTCCCATAGAAACTACGTGGATAGACTTTGAAAGAATCTGGCTTCTGCGTTTGAACAGGCCCGTTTGACCTCGGGAAACAGGGAGCAAAGAAACAAAAGGAACTATGACCTGAAAGTTCGAATACAAGATCTACAACCCGGTGATAGGGTCTTATTGAAGAACTTGGGTGCGGCTGCGAGGCACAAGTTGGCGGATAGGTGGAGTTCCCAGGTTTACATTGTCTGCAAACAACTGCCAGGTTTACCAGTGTATCAGATTCGCCCGGATGGAAAGGCTGGGCCTCTTAAGAACTGGCACCGAAATAATTTGTTACCTTTGAGAGAGGCTGTAAGGATGCCGGTTGGGGACGAATCGCCTCGGCCAAATCCGCCTGTTCCATGTTTGCCTCCTGTTACTCGATCTCAACAGACCCGGGTTGTCGAAGAGAGCGAAAGAGACAGTGAAGAAGAGAGTTATTGTCTAGATTGGATGCGCTCGCCGGAGCCTGAAGAGGTTGTCGTTGTCCCTGAGCGGTGGGAGAGTAACTTGAGGCCTGAAGCTCCTGAATTCTTGTTGGAAGTCCCTGAGACTGTTGATGTCCCTGAGCCTCTTGAATTTCAGTTGGAAGTCCCTGAGGCTGTGGGGATCCCGGTAGCTCCGGAAGCTTATTCAGGTGATTACAGTTCTATGCCTTCACTGGAGGGATCATACTCTGAAGAAACGTCTGCTCCAGTGATAGAGAGAGGAATTGAGCCAACGCCTATAGTACTTCCACCTGAAGAGGAACTGATTGAGCCAGAACCAAAACGCTCTGTTCGACCGCCCCAACGACTCACCTACGACTCACCAGGACATAGCACTGAAGAGGCCATCACCACGGTGCGGAGGTTGCCCGAAGTGTCTGCTATGCTAGCTGAAGTAGCCCAAAATATGAGTCAACTTGAGGAAGTGTTATTAACTCACTATATGTATGCTGCTGAACCTGTACATGTTATATAAACTGTATTCAAATATTGGAAATGTAATGTAATTGTTGTACCTCCTTGGAGAGACCCAAGAGTTCTAGGAGGGGGAGAGTGTAGCGCTGTGTTAAAAATCTTGCTGTGGCAGTACCTATTTTTGGCCACAAGATGGAGACTATCGCGATCAGATACTGGACATTGGGACTACAATGCCCGGCATGCTTTGCAAGAAGACAGGAAGTGGGTGGGGACTGGACACTTACATCCTCTGCCTCGTGGAGAAAGTTCCAGAGCGCGCCAGGGAAGCAGAGAAAGCAGACGCACCGAGGGGATCGCGGGAGAATCTAGGCCCAAAGCCCGAGGGAGACCTATTGTTCCGGTTTGGGTCACCTAGCCTGAGGAGAAGGAGACTCGCCAGAGCCCAGACACTGCTGCAGACCGGCGGAATCGAACGGAGAGCAGGCGGTGAGCTGGACAAGCTGCATAAAGGTAGACAACGGATCCGGCCGCTAGTATCCCCAGTCAAAATCCGGAGGAGAGACGTCCTGGGTCAGCGGAGCCTAAAGCCTGCGTCGGATGGGTGAGAGGCCTCCAAGGCTGTTTGTGATTAAAGGTCAAGCTGCTGTTTTCTCTTTAAAGTCCACAGGGCCCCAACTGACTAGTCGAAGATTTTCCTTAAATAAACTCACTGGCCAGTTGAACAGTACCCGGGTACCACATACACACATATACACCTTTCACCTCCTGGGACTTAACTTGTGCAGGACTCATTTTCTTTTATGAATCGGAATAGGGGTTAAAAATAAAGATACGTTCCGAATATATATTTTTCCTCTTTTTCCGTTGCGCGTTTACCGTAATCCGAAGGGATTGTATGTTTGGGGTTTTGCTATGTGTCCCTTTTTCTGAACCATCGGGAAATTGCATTGTTTTATGTTCGGTCGCGAATATTTTATTTTCCGAAATACGAAGCCTCGTGTTTCGTTTCTTTTCCGCTGCGCGTTTGCCGTAATACGAAAATACTGTAAAAATACTTGTGAATACCGTGTTTCAACATCTGCTCAAATATTTTAGTAAACTATTTAAATGATAAAAACTCACAACTGTGTTGGAGTATATTTATTCCCTAGTGCGGGGAGACTGACCCGTGGTTCATTTTCAGCGGCTCCTCCGGGAGTGAGCGCTACACAAATGTAAACTGAAAACGAGCCAAGCTGGCGCAGATCTGCAAGGTCAGGTGGCCATGTTCCTAGACTGGCAAACAACACCCCCTTGTTAATATATATTTTTAAATTTTATTTCAATTTACTAAAGTGGTATTTCTAATCTTCCAATAATTGATTACCCCCAAAGCAACAATCTTTACCCCTTTTATAAACTCTGCTCACTGCCCTCTAAATACACTAGTCTTTTTGATTAATTACCGTAAAAATGAAATACCTTAACCTGTTTGATGTGAAAGATGCATGGGATACATCTTTCACAGTCATTGCTGTGAGCAGATGATGTGTCCTATGCATCGTTTACAACAGTGGTTCTCAACCTCTGGATCCTCAGGACTCACAATTGTCCTTGGTCATTAAGTCGCGACCCAAAAATAATTGAATTTCTGAAACATAATTTATTCCACAAAACAACGTGCGCATTATTCTACAATGTATGCACTTTTTAAACAATTTTGTAAACAAACAGGTATTCTTTCCAAAATGGATAGTGCAGTAATCACAGCACTAGTGAGAACGAAAGCAAAAACCCAATATAATAAACTGTAATTGAAACATGAAAGTAATTTGAACTTATGGGAAAACTGGGGATGCCTCTTGCTCTTAGTAAGTGTCTCAAAGTCTGGGGGGATGGTAAACAATGCAACTCTAATTTAAATTACTACTGAATGAATAATAAAATATTATAAAATACTTAAACTCATCTGCTCCACACTTCCCCCGCTGTCTCTGCTGCTGCGCACATTATTTTTTCGCAGCAACCTGCCCTCCCTGAGCCTACACAATTTGCATAGCTGAACGCTACGCTAAATCGCATAAATTCAAGCTGGCCAAGAGATTGAGAAGTCTGCAGTGCGCGTCTGGCGCTGCCTACTTCCTGAACCTAAGCTCTTCAGTGCCTCACAGAGACACTGAAGAGCAATGGATTAGCTTGGACCAATGTGAAAGCACCATTGGTCCAAGCCATTCAAAAAACACCTCCATGGGAGGCTGGCCTTTATAAAAAATACTTTGCTTCATTGATATGTGCATTGTGGACATTGGCTCCTGGTGTTGGGAGTACAGAGCGTGCCACCAGTCACTGAGTCCCACCCCACACCTTCCCATTACAGATCCCCCCCACCTTGCCATTTCAGTGCATCTTACCTGATGCAGCGGGTCCCAGGTGGCGCCTGGGAACATTCAGAGGTAACCACACCGCCTGAAACCCGTTGCCGCAGGTAAGATGCATCAGCGGGTCCCAGGCATTAGAGACGCCTGGGAGCACTTGCCCTGCGACCCAGTCCGCCCCTGGTCGCGACCCCCTTTTGGGTCTCGACCCACCACTTGAGAAACACTGGTTTACAATGATTACCGTTTCCACTTCTGTCCCTATCAGCATCTTTTCCCTTAGTGGATTGGCTGACAAGGTGTCACGTCAAGTGAGGGTATTCCCTGGAAGGTGGAGTCATCATGGCAACAACCCCTTATCTCCAGTATAAGTGGACATAAGTCCTTTGGACCCATGTATCTCCACATCTGTACATCTCAAAAGGTCAAGTGAGGTATTGTAGGAAAGGTCATTGTCTGACCATGCTATCCTTCTATGAATCCATATACCGCTCCATTTCCTATGCTAATCACTGTGTTCTACTCCAGTGACATGGCTTGAAATTTACTTCCCTTGCTGCGTTTGTCTTGAAGATGTCACTAGTCCACCATAACCGGAAGAGCTGAAGTGGGGTGGCTTTTAAATTCCCTTATCTCTATTGCTACAAGACTTACATATCCACAAGACCAGAGCTGGCGCAAGGATTTCTGCCACCCTAGGCGAGAAACATTTTGCCAACCCCTCTCCCCAGCGTATTCACACCAAATGTTTCTTTGTTCCCATAATACTTCTCATACTATTGTAAGGTCTATCTCCCCCATTTTATCCTTGCTTAATGTTTCTGTTAATGTCTTCTCACCCACTCACCTTTTTCCCCCACCCACCTCACCCTCTTATAACTCTGTTGTGTTTTCCTTGTCTCCTATAGTACCCCCCCACACCTTTTCTAGTCTACTGTATACGGTGTGGCTGTCTGCTAGTTTTACACTGCTACCCAAGAGCAATGGGCATTGTGCACAAAATAAGCTTTGTTGTAGACACACTGACAATGACAGAGACCTAGCTGAACACAGACATACTGACATTGAGAGTAAGAGATTGCCAATGACACAGACACAATATGCCCAAAAGCAGAGATTAAGTGACATTGTCTCTTTGACCCTGTGTTTTTGTCAATCTCAAACACACCCGCAAAAATACATTTCTGATACAGGGCCCTAAAATCCTTTCAAGCCCCCCGACGGGCTGACACAGCTCCTTTTGTAAACCTTTATAGCTCTCCCTGACCCCTTTCTAACTCTGTGTCCTTTTCCAGCTTCACTTGTCTCCTTGTTTCCACCAACCACTGTCTCCTTTCCACCAACCACTGACCCTCCTTTCAGCTCCTCCTTGCCTCTGTCCACCTTCAATTGTTCCTTTTTCTAGATCTCCCTTACCATTACCTGCTGGAGGGAAAGCACGCTGTGTTTATAAAGGTGTGGCCTGCAGCTCCACGATGCCACGTTTATGACTAGACATTTGCAGGCAGAGAGTGGAGGAGGCGATGATATGACGAATCCTCTTCCTGACACTCATTTGTGGGCCTGGCAATGCCCGTTAATCTTACAATATAATAAAAATGGGAATCTAAGGGATAGTGACACCGAGACCCTTCATAGTGCATTACATCAATATGAGATGCCAATATGAGATGCCCCTTTTAAATCACACTCACAGGATTCATATACTTTTTGGCATATAAAAAAATCAACATTGATGGTTGTTACCCCACATCCGCATACGTTTGAGACCCCGGCTCGGTGACTCCCGGTGCCACAGGAACATTCATTGTAACAATTGTCCTCAGTTTTCTATAAATAAATTTAAGTGGTCGGGTATAGATATTTTAGCTAAAGACTGGAGAGGAGGCAATTATATAGGCTAAGAAAGAAATGGAATGGATCTACAGATTGGGCACATGGAGAAATGGGGGCCTTAATGTCGATTTGGACATTAAGGGTTGCCTTTAATTTATTCTATACTTTAAAACATTTTTTATATATATTTTCTACATCCTTTTTATATATTTGTTTTTTTATATACCTGTCCTTTACACACTTTCATGGGTTATTGTAACCTTTAGTTGTTTTTTCTGAAAAGAACCTTTGCCCAATCTGTGATCCTTAGCTACAGTGGCAAGAAAAAGTATGTGAACCCTTTGGGGTTACGTGGAGTTTTGCATGAATTGGTCATAAAATGTGCTCTGATCTTCATCTAAGTCACAACAATTTGAAAAACACAGTCTGCTTAAAATAATACAACACAAACATTATATGTTTTCATGTTTTTATTGAACAGAACATATAAAGATTCACAGTGCAGGGTGGAAAAAGTATGTGCACCTTTGGACTTAATAACTGGTTGACCCTCCTTTGGCAGCAATAACCTCAACCAAACGTTTCCTGTAGTTGCAGATCAGACCTGCACAATGATCTGGAGTAATTTTGGACCACTCCTCTTCTTCACAAAACTGTTTCAGTGTAGCAATATTCTTGGGATGTCTGGTGTGAATCGCTCTCTTAACGTCATGCCACAGCATTTCAATCGGGTTAAGGTCAGGACTCTGACTGGGCCACTCTAGAAGGCGTATTTTGTTTTGTTGAAATCATTCTTTTGTTGAATTACTTGTATGCTTTGGGTCTTTGTCCTGTTGCATCACCCATCTTCTGCAGAGCTTCAGTTGGCGGACAGATGGTCTTACGTTTTCCTGCAAAATGTCTTGATAAACTCTGGAATTCAGTTTTCCATCAATGACAACAATCCGTCCAGGCCCTGAGGGAGTAAAGCAGCCCCAAACCATGATGCTCCCTCCGCCATGTTTTACAGTGGGGATGAGGTTTTGATGTTGGTGTGCTGTGCCTTTTTCTCTCCACACATAGTGTTGTGTGTTTTTTCCAAACAACTCAATTTTGGTTTCATCTGTCCACAGAATATTTTGCTAATAGTGCTGTGGAACATCCAGGTGCTCTTTTGCAAACCTCAAACGTGCTGCAATATTCTTTTTGGACAGCAATGGTTTCCTCCGTGGTGTCCTCCCATGTACTCCATTCTTGTTCAATGTTTTCCTTATTGTAGATGTGTCAACAAAAATGTTAGCATGTGCCAGAGATTTCTGTAAGTCTTTAGCTGACACTCTAGGATTCTTCTTTACCTCATTAAGCATTCTGCGCCGTGCTCTTGCAGTCATCTTTAAAGGACGACCATGCCTAGAGAGAATAGCAACAGTGCTGAACTTTCTCCATTTGTAGACAGTCTGTCTTACCGTGGACACATGAACATCAAGGCTTTTGGAGATACTTTTGTAACCCTTTCCAGCTTCATGCAAGTCAACAATTCTTGATCGTAGGTCTTCTGAGAGCTCTTTTCTGCGAGGCATGGTTCACATCAGGCAGTGCTTCTAGAAACAAGTAAACCCAAAACTGGTGTGTGTTTTTAAAGGGAAGGACAGCTTACAGCAGCACATCAAATAATATCACACTGATTGGACTCAAGGTTGGCTCACTCCTGGCTCCAATTAGCTCTTGGAGAAGTCATTAGGTTAGGGGTTCACATACGTTTCCCACCCTGCACTGTGAATGTTTACATGTTATGTTCAATAAACACATGAAAACATATAATGTTTGTGTTGTATTATTTTAAGCAGACTGTGTTTTTCAAATTGTTGTGACTTAGATGAAGATCAGAGCACATTTTATGACCAATTCATGCAAAACTCCACGTAATCCCAAAGGGTTCACATACTTTTTCTTGCCACTGTATGCGGGGATACTGTTTAGTCATTTGCCAAGTGTTAAGTACTTTTGTGAAAAATAAGGATTTGATATTGAACTTTGTATGTGATGGGTTTTCTTTTTATTGTTTTTTCCGTTTTCCGTGTTTTTTTTCTTTTCCTTGAGGTTTTATAGTAACATTCTCCCTACTGATGGGGAAATTAGTGTCTGTGGACTGGGACTTGTTCTTCCATCTGATAGATGTCGCAAGAAGCCGCCAGCACCTGATGGAGTACTACTAGACTTCCGGGTTTACTTGCGTCATCACAGCCAGATCAGCGCCGAATGAAGAATTAGATGCGATATGTCACTTCCGGTTGCATGAGAGTGCGCTTCAGTGTTGGAACGCACGCCGGTAGACGAAACCGGAAGTGAGGAATCCCGCAGCACTTGGAGGAGGTATAAAAACAGCAAGCAGGACTTGGGAGGACAGACTTTTGAAGTTTTATTCTTAATGTGTATATCCCTGAAGAAGTGTATTTTATACATGAAACGCGTTGGATCTTGTTGTTTTACCCAATAAATTTCTGCTTTTACATCGAAGATGTTCTGGTGGCGGCGGCAGTCACCGAGTCGAGGTCTCAAACGTATGCGGATGTGGGGTAATAACCATCGATGTTGATTTTTTTTTTATATGCCAAAAAGTATATGAATCCTGTGAGTGCAATTTAAGAGGGGCATCTCAAATTGTATATATTGATGTAATGCACTATGAAGTGTCTCTGTGTCATTATTCCTTAGATTCCCATTTTTTAGTCTATTGTATGCTGTACTAGGATGCCTGGGGAGAGCTGTCCGGGAATTCTAAGGTTAAATTTTCTGCTTCTGGATTGTCACACCACAGCTTGTGTTGAATGCCCGTTAATCTAGCTGCTCACTGTTAGAAAGCAAAGTGAGCTCTCAGGCAGAAGGCGCTCACATATAGAGACCTCTTGTGACTATCAGGTGTGCTGGGCTAATGGCAGGAAGGTGCTGCTGCAAGTTCCAGTGCTACGTAAGTAGACAATAAATTCTACCACCGTGCCCAGTTGTATTCAGTGGCGTAGCGTGGGGGGGGCTGGGGGGCCGTGGCCCCGGGCGCAGTTTTGTTAGGGGCGCATTTGTGCCCCTAAAACTGGAACGGGGTTGAGGGGACCCAGATGCCGGGCAGCGCGGGAGTGCCTGCCCGGTCCTGAAGAGTCCGTCCTGTTAAAGGGAAGCGGCTGCGTGCAGGCGCAGCCGGTCACGTGGTCCGGCTAATCAGGTGGTACTGAGTCTCTGTACCACCTGACTGGCCGGACCGCGTGACCTGCGCACGCACGCAGCCGCTTCCCTTTAACAGGACGGACTCTTCAGGACCGGGCAGGCACTCCCGCGCTGCCGGCATCTGGGTCCCCTCAACCCTTGCCGGAGCTGGAGCAATATCCAGGTGAGAGCTGGGCAAATCCATGAGCTGGGCAAATCCATGAGCTGGGGCAAATCCATGAGCTGGGGGCAAATCCATGTGTGAGCTGGGGCAAATCCATGAGCTGGGCAAATCCATGAGCTGGGGGCAAATCCATGAGCTGGGCAAATCCATGAACTGGGGGCAAATCCATGAGCTGGGGGCAAATCCATGAGCTGGGCAAATCCATGACCTGGGGGCAAATCCATGAGCTGGGCAAATCCATGAGCTGGGCAAATCCATGAGCTGGGGGCAAATCCATGAGCTGGGGGCAAATCCATGAGCTGGGGGCAAATCCATGAGCTGGGGGCAAATCCATGAGCTGGGCAAATCCATGAGCTGGGGCAAATCCATGAGCTGGGCAAATCCATGAGCTGGGGGCAAATCCATGAGCTGGGGCAAATCCATGAGCTGGGCAAATCCATGATCTGGGGGCAAATCCATGAGCTGGGGGCAAATCCATGAGCTGGGCAAATCCATGACCTGGGGGCAAATCCATGAGCTGGGCAAATCCATGAGCTAGGCAAATCCATGAGCTGGGGGCAAATCCATGAGCTGGGCAAATCCATGAGCTGGGGCAAATCCATGAGCTGCAAATCCATGAGCTGGGGCAAATCCATGAGCTGGGGGCAAATCCATGAGCTGGGGCAAATCCATGAGCTGGGCAAATCCATGAGCTGGGGCAAATCCATGAGCTGGGGGCAATTCCATGAGCTGGGCAAATCCATGAGCTGGGGGCAAATCCATGAGCTGGGCAAATCCATGAGCTGGGGGCAAATCCATGAGCTGGGGCAAATCCATGAGCTGGGCAAATCCATGAGCTGGGCAAATCCATGAGCTGGGCAAATCCATGTGTGAGCTGGGGGCAAATCCATGTGTGAGCTGGGGCAAATCCATGTGTGAGCTGGGGCAAATCCATGAGCTGGGGCAAATCCATGAGCTGGGCAAATCCATGAGCTCGGGGCAAATCCATGAGCTGGGGGCAAATCCATGAGCTGGGCAAATCCATGAGCTGGGGCAAATCCATGAGCTGGGCAAATCCATGAGCTGGGGACAAATCCATGAGCTGGGGCAAATCCATGAGCTGGGCAAATCCATGAGCTGGGCAAATCCATGTGTGAGCTGGGGGCAAATCCATGTGTGAGCTGGGGCAAATCCATGTGTGAGCTGGGGCAAATCCATGAGCTGGGGCAAATCCATGAGCTGGGCAAATCCATGTGTGAGCTGGGGCAAATCCATGAGCTGGGGCAAATCCATGAGCTGGGCAAATCCATGTGTGAGCTGGGGCAAATCCATGTGTGAGCTGGGGCAAATCCATGAGTTGGGGCAAATCCATGAGCTGGGGCAAATCCATGAGCTGGGCAAATCCATGAGCTGGGGGCAAATCCATGAGCTGGGGCAAATCCATGAGCTGGGGCAAATCCATGTGTGAGCTGGGGCAATATCGATAACGTGTCCACAGGTGGGGGCGCACAATTCTTGGCTGGCCCCGGGCGCTGACAACCCACGCTACGCCACTGGTTGTATTGATCCAGATTTGCACCCCTCCTCCTAATGGCGTCCTAGGCAACTGCACAAGTTGCCTAGTTGGCCTAATGGACGGACCGGCGCTGCACAAATCACACCATTGGAAAGGATATTGTCTTATTTTTTCAATGTTGCTGTTGTTTGGAGTATGTAATATATAAGATTAAAGGGGTTATTCAAAGAGCACTGAATTGGCCACGAAATTGCACCGAACGGTGAATCTCCCTGTACGGTGCAATTTCGTGGCCAATCGGCTATGCAAAACACTGGCAATTTGCCAAATATTGGGGAATTGCCAGCAAAATACGGTGATCTTTGGCGGCAGTGAAGTCCCCATAGAGAAGTAATGGTTAATCTTACAGAGAACACCGAACAGCACCGAAATGACAGTGAAATGCCTTGATTTTTGGTAGTTTCATTCGACATGTTTAAACAGGCGAACATTTATTCAAGCATTTATTCTTTTCATTTGCAGCAAAAAGTCTCTTTATTTATTGTTTAGGATTTTTTGGGCATTTTTCGTGATTTGTTTCAGTGAAATTTTTTCTGATTTATTTTTTTAATTTTTTTCTCTGTAACAGACGATTTTCTTATTATCCATAGGATCTTATATATTATTCCCAGGCGTTTTCATGCAGTATTTTTTTAAAAGTTGCCAAAGTTTTTTATTTTTTTACCCTTGTTCGGCAGCATGTTGGCCTTTTTCCGGAGGCTGGTCAGCGGTCTGTTCAGTGGGTAATTGCCTTTTTTTGGATCGATTCGGCTTTCTGTTCAGCGGATTGTCAGATGCATTCCGTGTTTTCTCGGATCGATTTGGTAGTTTTTCGATTCGCTCGGTGGGTCGATTCGCCGCATTTCAGGGACCCCGGTGAATTCACCAGAGGGTTGGTGAATTGAACTCACCAATTTGCGGCAAACGGGAGAGCACTAAAATGTCAGTGACGTTTCAATGCTCTCTGAATAACTCGTAAGTTTATTAGATGGGGATTCCTAAATAAATCTTTTAAATAGTTTAGCCACACAATTTTTGAGGTAGATTATGACTTGTCAACGGTTCACTTTGTAGATATGTGTACGTTATTTGTCATAATAATTCTGTGTGAAAGTGTTTGGGCACTATTCGAAAGTTGCCGTTAAGAGAACTAAATGAGATGTTACACAGAAGGTCTCCAGTAGTTATCTCAACGGTGGGAATCACTATTTCACTCTTGCTGTAAAGCTGGGCTTGCAGCATGCGAATAGCAATTCCCTGTGCCTC
This sequence comes from Leptobrachium leishanense, assembly GCA_009667805.1. NCBI lineage: Eukaryota > Metazoa > Chordata > Amphibia > Anura > Megophryidae > Leptobrachium > Leptobrachium leishanense. The sequence continues at coordinate 128,825,713 of CM019068.1, forward strand.
TTTACTGTAAATTAATGTCTCCAATACCCAAGGGCGTAACTACCAGCGGTGCAGAGGGTGCCACCGCACCCGGGGCCTTGAGTCTGGGGGGCCCCACACTTGCCTGCCTGGGCCTTGTGTGTATATGTGTGTATATTGTGACATAAGGAAAGGGAAGGTCATTGAGGGGCGATACATTTCCCCTCGGTTTCTGTCATATATGCAGAAGTAGTAAATCCAGACCAGGTTTTCAGGCTGCATGTAGTGTCTGGATTTCCAGGTTTTGTGTCTCTCCCCAGGGTTATTAATTACTTGATTGATGTTTAATCAGGGGAGATAAAAGAGGGGAGGCTAAACCAGGAAGTTGCTCTGGCCTGGGACTCAGAAAGCCTTCTGAGGGAGCTACAAGGTGTGTAAAAAGGTTGCTTACAGTAATTTTGTTGGTTTAAGGTGGCTGAGGTTAGCTCACCATTTGTTAGATAGGGAATCTAACTGTTTAGTAAGAGCCTGAGCGGCAAGGGTTTATTTTCTGTTTTCATTTCTGTTTTATTGCAACCTTTTAAATAAAATACTGTCTGCTGGACAGGTTTAAAAGAACTTTCTTTCGCCTGGACTACCTTTTTCCCAGCAAAGGTAGCCTCCGTTTGGGCTATACCTCCACAATATATATAAATCACGAGTATAGCAGTCTGTAGCAATACCTTTTTTATTGGACTAACTTTACATTTAAAATACAAGCTTTCGAGAGTGATCCTCACTTCGTCAGGTCCAGAAGCTTACTGATCAGAATAATAGATTTAAACATTGGGACATTCATCGGGCACACGGTTGGGGGTGTTAGATGTTGTACATCGCAAAATGGCATGGTCAGAGTGGGGAAAGAAAAAAGGGGGAAAACCCCCCAAAAAAAAAACATAAACAGGGTTATTCAAAGAGCTCCGAATGGCTGGAGAAATGTAACCGAACGCTGAAAATCAGCGTTCGGGTACCTTTCTTGGCCATTCGGCTATCCAGAGAGCAGGCAATACGCCAAATACTGGCGAATTGCCTGCACATTCGGTGCCTGTTCGAGGGCAGTGAAATCCCCATGAAAAGCACTCAAAAATTCTATTATTCTGATCAGTAAGCTTCTAGACCTGACGAAGGGAGGATCACTCTCAAAAGCTTGTATTTTAAATGTAACGTTAGTCCAATAAAAATGGTATCGCTACAGACTGCTATACTTGTGATTTTGGCATCTGGACTAAAATGGCCTACCTAATATATATATATATATTATTTTATACTTTGGAGCTCTGTGGTACACTCAAACAAACCACATATTACTGAGTTTTCTTGCTGTAAACATCTGTGATATACACTGCACATTACTGAGTGTTTTATTGCTGTGGAGCTCTGTGATTCGTTCATACACATTGCACATTGCTGTGGAGTTCTGATACACTCATACACACAGCACATTACTTTGAGTTTTATTTCTGTGGAGCTCTGTGATACGTTCATACACAGCGCACAATACTGTGAGGTTTATTGCTGTGGAGCTGCGAAATACACATAGTGCACATTACATTAACAATGGGATGGACTGAAGAGGTCATAGTGAATTTAGAAAAAATGCGATACTGTCTGGAGTCAACATTGTAGACTAGGAAGGGACAAATGCATGTTAACGGGAGGGGGGAAATGTTTTTGCCTAGGGTGGGGGCCGTCATGGTTTCTGCACCTGGGCCCTGAGGTTTCTAGTTACGTCTCTGCCTATACCGAGTATAGGAGGTGTTAATTTGCGCCTACGAATAGAAGCACAAGCTATTCTAAGATAGATGGTATTTCTGATAGAAGTACCAATGCCTTAAAGCTGGTGTTAAATGATTTTGCATTTGCAAAATGCAGTCGTCACATGGTTCAGTTCCAGAATTTTTTTTGAAGAGATTTGGTTCTTTCAATAAAAATAATAAAATTAGAGTTGTATAAAATGTTGCATATGTTAGTTTTTTTAAAAAGAAAAGACAATTCTATGTCATTATACTCCATTATATAATCTCTATGTCATTAACAGGTTCATCTGGTGGATTCGGATGCAAATAGTTCTGCCTCATCCCTTGTGGCTTCATTTATCCATTACGACTATGATGATCAGTCATGTGATTTGGAGATGCATGCTCAGAACCTGGTGGCTTTAGTTAAGGACAGAGCCCTTTCTCTATCTGGCTGCATAACTTTTTGGAATGCGTGTACTATCCTTGCGGCTTTGGTGAGCACCCACCTTGGGCTCCCTGGACCACCTCCTAGTGCTGTGAGACTAGCCAAGCAAAAGACCCAAACACAACTATGCCTCCTTACAAAGTCATCATCATCTCCTCCTTTTCCATTTGCTGGAGCATTTGCTGTGCCTTGCTGCCCCCTAGGTCATGCAAATGAAGGACTAATAAAGGCAGAAGCTACTATCTCCTATCCACTTGTTGTGAAGCCAGAATCTGGATCAGGTGCAGTCGGTGTACGACTTGTCCAAGATGCAGAAGAATGTAGGAGAGTGCTAAGAAGTCTTACAATGAAACTTTCAGAGACCCAATGCACCCATTCAGAAAACAATGAAATTCAGAATGATATATTTAATTTAGAAATTAAAGAAACCCATAAAGCTGGTATAGGAGGGGTCAGAGAATTAGAAGCTGGTGGAAAGAATTTCTTTGAAACGTCAAAAAGGGCAAACGTTTCAAATAAAGCTTATCACTTTGAAAATAGTACCGGGGCTCCATCACTTCTTCTGGCAGAATATATAACCGGCTCTGAACATGATGTTGATCTGGTATTGAGTCCAAGTGGTCAACTTCTTGCTGCTTATGTATCAGATAATGGCCCTACATTGCTGCCAGGTTTCTTTGAAACAGCCGCAGCTCTCCCTTCCCGTCTCAGTCCAGAACAGCACTCTCAACTTGTTCAAGCTGCTGCCAGGAGCTGTCGAGCACTGGGACTGTTCCCTGGAGTTTTCAATGTAGAGTTAAAATTAACCGAAATTGGTCCAAAACTTCTGGAGATCAACCCTCGCATGGGAGGATTCTATCTTCGTGATTGGATCCTCCGTGTATATGGCACTGATCTTGTTCTTGTGGCATTGGCACTGTATTGTGGAGTTGACCCTGCACTGTCAGCAACAGGTGCTCAGGAGGAGATGGTACTAGTTGGCATTATGTGCACTGGAGAAAATCATGAAGAAGCATTGCATAATACAGCAAACCCAGAGAGGCTGGCAGAGCTGCATCACGCTGGATACATTCGATTTAACAAATTGCATGGAAGCAGAAACCGTGGCCTAGCTCAAGCACCATATTGTAATATTGCCTGCAAAGGAAAGGGGCAAAGGGAAGCCAGAGAAAGGCTGCTAGGAATCTGTGAGGTGTTGGGATTTGACACAGACGAGTATCCTGTGCATTACCTAACAGGGCAGTTCCAGTGACAGGCTATCTTAAATCAGAGACAAGGAAACAGAGACTTACCGCGATATGTAATGGGGAAAGAAAAATACCGTGAAATCCAAAACCAGGGATCAAACATAAAATTAGATAGTAGATTTTGATCAGTTATGTGTGGCAAAACAGATTAAATGTCCTAATCAATGTATCTTGTAGTATTTTGGAAATTAGCCTGACTGTAAATTCTATATCAAGGGAAATGGGTTGGTGTATAATTGTTTATCTTTCTTTTGTTAGATGTTTTACTTGTTATCACATAGAGAATAAATAAATATACAATTCTTTAGCTCACCAACAAAAAAAATAACACACTTCTGACTTATTTATAAAAGTACCGGTAGGGTATATTTTATGCTACAAAAACAATTAGCAATACATACATATTTAAGCTTGATTCAGCTTGATAAATGATGTTATACAGAAGGGCAGGAACATGTCCAATGAGAGAGTAAAGCGACAGAAGCAAGGAACTAAAACTACCCACTGCATCTCCAGTTAATGACGACAGCACTTCATTGTGTCGATCACCTGATATTTGAACATGCACACAATTTCATCCTGGGAGGCTGGGTCTGAACAATTATTCTACAAATTCATACCAGACGCAGAGAGTCAAGAGTTACTGAAGCCATCTGTTCCAATGTTCAAACCAGACTATGCCTAATGTGTATATGTTTAAGGAATATGGAATATCTTCATTAAGTAATCATTATGTAACACGCACAATGCCCTTCTGCCTGATAACATCAATTACACCAGTTGTTTACAATTCTGTATATTTTTACTTTTTTGGAACATAATCATAACTGTTTAGAGTCAGAAAATTTTATACACAATGCAATAAAGCATTAATATATAGCAATTGTGTGTATATTACTGCATTTTTAATAATTCTCACCATTTTGAAATGGGTTTGGGTCGAAATCCCTACAACCAGGTTCCCTAATGCCAAAATCCCGACGGCCTACTTCCCTACATGGACAACTCCCTGACGGCCTACTTCCCTACATGGACAACTCCCTGACGGTCAACTTCCCTACACGGCCAATGTCACGAGCCTGGCCTAGCATATGTGCAGAAGTGTGGGTTTGAGCCCAAGATGCAGTAGTTATAGCAAAAGGCAGGATACAGGGTAACAGGGTTTATCTGTGAATACAAATAAACAGACAACAGACTAGGAATATAAACAATGGATACAGATAACATATAATCAGGCGCAGGTACATAATAGAGAATGAAATGGGGTATACCTTGGATGGGCGCTGCACTTGTGGGATTTTAAATGTCAGAAAAATCCTGTAAGTGTACTTGAAGATATATATTCATTGACCTATAAGGACTAAGTCAAGTACAAATGACATATGCAGAAAATAAGCAATGTTCAGACAATGTCCGATGGTTGAATACAGTATTTTATATGGGATTGATGTCCTATAGAGTCTAAGCGTCGAGATGGTAATGTAGCAACAGTCTTATGTTGCCACCTTGTGGTCAGAGAGAACTGTCTATAATACAGTCATCTGTAATCTTACTGAATAAGAAGTCAGATCTTTGCTGCCACCTGGTGGTCTATGTGGTGAGCAGGATGTACAAAAATAGGAAAAAATTCTATTTTTTGTCCTATGCTGCCGCAGGTACATAATAGGAATAGTCAATAGAGTAGTCAAGATTTAGCAGAGATCTGGTACACGGGTATATCAATCATGGAATAGCAGGGGGTATAGGGGGCAATGGAGGATACCGGTAAAGAATGTCCAGAAATAGCAGAGGGTGTGCAGGAAGGTCTATGGATCAAGAGCAGGAGGGGTTCCAGGCAAGGATCTATGGAAGGCAGGTCTGCACTAGCTAAGCTAGGAACTTCAATGAGGAAGCCTAAAGTAAGGGGCGTAGCTTCCTCATATACAGGGTTGCTTAGGGGGATCAAGGGCAGGTGAGGTTCTAGGATCATCATGCAAATTAAAGTCCAGGAAGGCATATGGAGAAAAGGTCCTGGAACCTGCATATCAATGCAAAACAGGGCAAAAGGAGAACAAAAGTGGGCGCCAGAGGGTCTGGTGGTTCGGACCGTGACAGCCAACTTCCCTACACAGACAATTCCCTGACGGGCAACTTTAAGACATCCAAAATCCCAGTGGCTAACCCGAACCCTAATCCCTAACCCCTCTAAATCTAGCCCTAACCACCCTAAATCTAGCCCTAACCCTAACCCCCCTAAATGTAGCCCTAACCCCCCTAAATCTAGCCCTATCCCTAACCTCCTAAATCTAGCCCTAACCCTAACCCCCTAAATCTAGCCCTATCCCAAACCCCCTAAATCTAGCCCTATCCATAACCCCTAAATCTAGCCCTATCCCTAACCCCCCTAAATCTAGCCCTATCCCTAACCCCCTAAATCTAGCCCTAACCCCCTAAATCTAGCCCTAACCCCTAAATCTAGCCCTATCCCTAACCCCCTAAATCTAGCCCTAACCCAAACCCCCCTAAATCTAGCCCTATCCCAAACCCCCTAAATCTAGCCCTATCCCTAACCCCTAAATCTAGCCCTATCCCTAACCACCCTAAATCTAGCCCTAACCCTAACCCCCTAAATCTAGCCCTAACCCCCTAAATCTAGCCCTATCCCTAACCCCCTAAATCTAGCCCTAACCCTAACCCCCCTAAATCTAGCCCTATCCCAAACCCCCTAAATCTAGCCCTATCCCTAACCCCTAAATCTAGCCCTATCCCAAACCCCCTAAATCTAGCCCTGACCCTAACCCCCTAAATCTAGCCCTAACCCCCTAAACCTAATCCTGACACCCCTAAATCTATCCCAAACCCTGACCCCACTAAACCTAGCCCTAACCCCAACCCCCCTAAATCTAGCCCTTACCCCCTAAATCTAGCCCAAACCCTAACCCCTAAATCTATCCCTAGCCCTAACCCCCTAAATCTAGCCCTAACCCCCTAAACCTAACCATAACCCCCTAAATCTAACCCTAACCCCCCTAAATCCAGCCCTAACCCCCTAAACCTAACCCTAACCCCCCTAAACCTAGCTCTAACCCCCTAAACCTAGCCCTAACCCCACTAAATCTAGCCCTAACCACCCTAATCCTAGCCTTAACCCTAACCCCCTAAACCTAGCCCTAACCCTAACCCCCCCCTAAATCTAGTCCTAACCCCCCTAAACCTCCAGTTAGGGTGTTAGTATTAGGGTTAGCTGCTGGAATTATGGATGTCTGGAAGTCTGGAAGCACTTGTCCTGTCTGGAAGTTGGCTGTCAGGAAGTTGGCATTAGGGAACCTGGCTGTAGGGATTTTGTCCGGCACCCTTTTGAAATAGAGCAACATTGTCCTTTTTACTTCCATGGGACTCCTTTGAGCTCTGCAGTTCAATGTGAGAATGTGGGTTATTTGCATAGTTATTCTTTGATAAAGTCGCCAGCTTGTGGTCACATCTAAAGCGGCGTGATAAAAATGGTACCCAATAAAATAAGTCACTCCATTTCAGATGATTACAAATTCGATGTCTCACAGGCAGCGCTTTTTGGGAAGCAGATTCAAATCTGAGCATTTTTCAGGAGCAATAGAAATTTAAAGCTAAGGTTAGTAATAGGATAAGGGTTTGTAATTTAGGTTAGGTTACTATTTGTGCTTATTTTAAGTTTATGGTTACTTTTAGGGTTACTTTAGTGTGAGGGTTAACCTTAAACTAAGATTCTTGATACTTACAAACTATCTGCATACGCGGATGATGTTTTATTATCCCTGACTCACCCTTTGTCATCTTTGCCTCGGGTTTTGGATAGACTCTGAGTTTGCGGGTCTGTCAGGGTATAAGATTAACGTGGCTGCCGTCCCAAGAATTGCTAGGTATCACTAACTCCGCTTTAATTCAGGTGTCTGAATCTGGGATTACATATTTGGGTATCCGCTTAACCCCCTGTCACTCCACCTTATATGCAGCAAATTATTTGCCCCTTTCGGCGGAAATTAAAAAAGATTTGGAATGTTGGGACAGGTATATGATCTCATGGGCTGGTAGGATTAATTGTATTAAAATTAATGTTCTCCCTCATATTTTATACTTTTTTCAAACTCTACCGATAGCATTAATATCTGAGGATCTTACCACATTACAATGTTCTATTGATAACTTTGTTTGGGCTGGAAAACGTAGACGGTGGCACAACATACACTCTACCGACCAAAAAGGTTGGGGGGCCTTGATTGCCTTCCCTTATCTATTATTATGCCACTCAATTAACATAAATTGTTGCGTGGCACCTTCCTAGGGGTATCCGCCGTTGGGTCGATTGGAAACTGCTCTTATGCTACCCACCTGATCAGGTCCAATGAGCGACGGGAGGAGCTTTTGAAGTCTGGCCACTAAGATTTTGCTTTAGATTTAAAGATCTTCGTTCAGAAGCGAGATCGGTCACATGTTTTTACATCTGTCCGGGGTTTTCCCCGGTTTAGGGAGAGTAACTATGTGGGCCCTCTACATATCCACCGGGAACGATGCCAGTTCAGTCACTTTTTGAAACACTGTTCGTAGATGTGGTTGGAGGAAAACGAAGTGTAGTAAAGACCGATCAGGCTATCAGGGCCTGGGGCTTTCGTCTTAGGAAGGACTTTTATGGTATCGGAAAGTTCGTCGCTAGAGATGGGGAGGGACAACAAGTTTGCTTGCGCAATCGTTAGAAAGTCGGTAGGTGGATGTGGGTGAGGTAGGTATTAATGTCGTCGGCGGTCGCTTCTGGGGATTCGCCAGTCACCGCTAAATTATACAGCATCTCGTAGTAGCTAGCGAATTCATTCGCAATGTGCGCAGGGTTATATATCGGGCCCTGGGGAGATTTAAGAACAGCCACTTTGGGAGGAGCACTTCAGGGTGCGAGTTTGCGAGCAAGCTTTCGTCCAGATTTGTTCTGGAGGGCGTTGAATTTGGCTTTCCTTTTAGACAAAACGCCAAAATATTTATCCGCCTCCAAGTTACGGAGGGAACAAAGGGTAGCATCCAGAGCTTCTGCCAGCTCTGGGGATGGTGACAATTTATTTTTTGTGTCTATATCAGTTTAGTTAAGATCTTCAGACGAGTAGCAAGATAGACCTTCCGAAGTTGGGACGTCCATTTTATACTTTCCCTACGGATAACTGTTTTATGTGCCTGCCAGAGGGTAAAGGGACCCAGATCTGGGGAGAGGTTGTCTTGAAAATATTCAGAGTCTTTGTTAATGCTTGAACCGTCAGGTCTTGTTTCAGTAAATGTGCCCCAAAACGCCATGGAGGTCGTGTATAGTATTGGTAATCGTCTGCAATAGTTAGGAGTACCGGGGAGTGATCGGACCAAGTGAAAGGGAGGATAACACAATCGGTGATTCGGGGGAGGAGGGCGCTGGGGAGTAGATAGTAGTCAATCCTGGTGTAACAATTATGAACTGTAGATCTGAAGGTATAATCTCGGTCAGTGGGCTGCACTAAACACCACGTATCATATAGATTATATTGGTTCAACAGGGATCGAAGTTTAGACGTAAATGCAGTAGATGGGGGGGACAGATGCGCAGCTGACCGGTCCCTCGAGGGATCTAAACTGACATTGAGGTCTCCACATATTAATAGATCTCCCGAGAGAATTTACAAAGTTTTTCCCAAGAGATGTGCCAAAAATTGCAGCTGGGAAGAGTTCGGGGCATACACCCAGTGGCGTAGCGTGGGGGGGCCTCGGGGGCGGTTGCCCCGGGTGCAATTTTCTTAGGGGACACAAAATTTGAAAAGAAATTTGAACCACTAATATTTTCCAGCAGGGATCAGCAAGGTGTCCGCCAGTTTTGCCTCGCCAGCGGTGACTTAGCACTCAGCGTCCAGAAGGAAGGACCAGGACAGAAAATTCTGGTCCTGTCCTGACTCCTCCATAACGCTGACATGAGTCATGTGAAGCAGCGCAGCATTATTCGACGGAACACCCTGTACCACGCTTGTCAGCCCCCCTTGACGCCCTGTTCCAGTCCCCCCACCGCTGGCAGACCTGCAGCCGCTGAACAGGAAAGAGGGAGGGAGGCGCCTGCCCTGCCACACATTTAAAATCCGGTCTCCACTAAGCCCCCTGGACAGCTCCCCCCACCCCCCCGGGCCACCAGCAACTCCACGCAGGTAGGCGACACTGTTTGACACCAGAGCAGCGTGACCACCACACAGTGAGGGGGAGGTACAGGGAGAGGGTGACTGGGGATACTGGGAGAGAGTGACTGGGGATACTTGGATAGAGAGTGACTGGGGTACTGGGAAAATGTGGGAGTACTTGGAGAGAGAAAGAGTGAGAGAGTGACTGGGGGTACTGGGAGAGAGTGAGTGACTGGAGGTACTGGGAGGGAGTGACTGGGGATACTGTGAGAGAGTGTATGAATAGTGGGTATTGGGAGAAAGTGGGGGTATAGGGAGAAAGTGGGGGTACTGAGAGTGACTGGGTATAGTGTGAGAGTGGAACTATGCTAGGGTATACTGGAACAGGGTGATTGGTAGCAGTTGCGTAGCGTGGGGGGCATGTCTGTTTTATTTTTTTAATATATCAGTATTTTGTTAATATAAAATACACAAGGCCAGCCCGACCATGGAGCGTTTCGGAGCAACCGCTCCAGGCGGCAGATTTTGGGGGAACGGCATATTTTGCCACCGAGCCCCTGCAATGTTTTTTAAACAGTGCCGCTGCACTGGCATCACATGGAGGCTGACTCAGTGGCCATTCTGCACTGAGCTACCTGACTAACTCCCCGTCTGGGTGCCGCCTGCTGGCATCACCGGACCATTGCATCCTGGGAAATGTAGTTCTAGCTTGGTTTACTGCATATTGCAGAGACCCAGTTTAGAACTACATGTCCCGGCATGCAATGCTCCAGTGATGCCACCAGGCGACACCCAGACAGGGAGTTAACCCGGACATTCGGCGCCGAAATTTACAGATGGGGGGAACAGTACTGTGAAGGGAGAGAAGCAGGTGCTGGGCAGCATATGGAGGCAGACAGAGCCTGCTGGTAAGTAAAAGTCTCTCTCTCTCTCTTCTTCCTACACTCCCATCCCTCCCCTCCTTCCTGCACTCACATCATATGTGTGACTGTGCAGGGGCGGATCCAGACACAGGTTTCGGGGGGGGGGCATTCTACCAGTTTTGGCTAATAGCTGGTGTTGGGTTTGCAGTGACAGGCAGATTTGCCCCCAGATATTTTCCCCAGCTCGCATGGATATATATATATTGGCCCCTAACTCACATAGATGTATATAATGCCCCAAGGCAGCTCACATGGATATATATATCTGCCCCAGCTCACACATGAGTAATATTTGCCCCTTAGCTCACACATGGGTAATATTTGCCCCAGCTCACACATGGGTAATATTTGCCCCTTAGCTCACACATGGGTAATATTTCCCCCCGGCCTGCTCACACATGGGTAATATTTGCCCCCAACTCACACATGGGTAATATTTGCCCCAACTCACACATGGGTAATATTTGCCCCCAACTCACACATGGGTAATATTTGCCCCCCTGCTCACACATGGGTAATATTTGCCCCCAACTCACACATGGGTAATATTTGCCCCCACCTCACACATGGGTAATATTTGCCCCCAGCTCACACATGGGTAATATTTGCCCCTTAGCTCACACATGGGTAATATTTGCCCCCAGCTCACACATGGGTAATATTTGCCCCAGCTCACACATGGGTAATATTTGCCCCTTAGCTCACACATGGGTAATATTTGCCCCAGCTCACACATGGGTAATATTTGCCCCTTAGCTCACACATGGGTAATATTTGCCCCTGGCCTGCTCACACATGGGTAATATTTGCCCCCAGCTCACACATGGGTAATATTTGCCCCTTAGCTCACACATGGGTAATATTTGCCCCCGGCCTGCTCACACATGGGTAATATTTGCCCCCATCTCACACATGGGTAATATTTGCCCCCAACTCACACATGGGTAATATTTGACCCCTGCTCACACATGGGTAATATTTGCCCCCACCTCACACATGGGTAATATTTGCCCCTTAGCTCACACATGGGTAATATTTGCCCCCAGCTCACACATGGGTAATATTTGCCCCCGGCCTGCTCACACATGGGTAATATTTGCCCCCAACTCACACATGGGTAATATTTGCCCCCAACTCACACATGGGTAATATTTGCCCCAGCTCACACGTGGGTAATATTTGCCCCCAGCTCACACATGGGTAATATTTGCCCCTTAGCTCACACATGGGTAATATTTGCCCCCAGCTCACACATGGGTAATATTTGCCCCCAGCCTGCTCACACATGGGTAATATTTGCTCCCAACTCACACATGGGTAATATTTGCCCCAACTCACACATGGGTAATATTTGCCCCCCTGCTCACACATGGGTAATATTTGCCCCCACCTCACACATGGGTAATATTTGCCCCCACCTCACACATGGGTAATATTTGCCCCTTAGCTCCGTCATGGGTAATATTTGCCCCTTAGCTCACGCATGGGTAATATTTGCCCCTTAGCTCACACATGGGTAATATTTGCCCCCGGCCTGCTCACACATGGGTAATATTTGCCCCAACTCACACATGGGTAATATTTGCCCCCAACTCACACATGGGTAATATTTGACCCCTGCTCACACATGGGTAATATTTGCCCCCACCTCACACATGGGTAATATTTGCCCCTTAGCTCACACATGGGTAATATTTGCCCCCGGCCTGCTCACACATGGGTAATATTTGCCCCAACTCACACATGGGTAATATTTGCCCCCAACTCACACATGGGTAATATTTGACCCCTGCTCACACATGGGTAATATTTGCCCCCACCTCACACATGGGTAATATTTGCCCCTTAGCTCACACATGGGTAATATTTGCCCCCAGCTCACACATGGGTAATATTTGCCCCCGGCCTGCTCACACATGGGTAATATTTGCCCCCAACTCACACATGGGTAATATTTGCCCCCAACTCACACATGGGTAATATTTGCCCCCGGCCTGCTCACACATGGGTAATATTTGCCCCCAGCTCACACATGGGTAATATTTGCCCCCAGCCTGCTCACACATGGGTAATATTTGCTCCCAACTCACACATGGGTAATATTTGCCCCCAACTCACACATGGGTAATATTTGCCCCCTGCTCACACATGGGTAATATTTGCCCCCACCTCACACATGGGTAATATTTGCCCCCACCTCACACATGGGTAATATTTGCCCCTTAGCTCTGTCATGGGTAATATTTGCCCCTTAGCTCACACATGGGTAATATTTGCCCCTTAGCTCACACATGGGTAATATTTGCCCCCGGTCTGCTCACACATGGGTAATATTTGCCCCCAACTCACACATGGGTAATATTTTCCCCCAACTCACACATGGGTAATATTTTCCCCCAACTCACACATGGGTAATAGTTGCCCCCCTGCTCACACATGGGTAATATTTGCCCCCACCTCACACATGGGTAATATTTGCCCCCACCTCACACATGGGTAATATTTGCCCCCTGCTCACACATGGGTAATATTTGCCCCTTAGCTCACACATGGATATATTTGCCCCTTAGCTCACACATGGGTATTTGTGCCCCAGCTCTCACCTCCGCCCCCGGTGTGCAGCAGAGCCAGAGACAGTGTGGCGCCTCCTGCTAGATTTCCAATTCCCGCCCATGTGACTCACCATGTGACCACCTGAACTGTCCAACCAGCGCCCGCCCCGGATGATTGACAGTCACCCACTGAGTTAGTGACGTGGGGGGGGCATGGCTGGCTCGGCCTCGCTCACTTCCTGTTCCTTCCTGCTCGCTGTTCGCTCGCATTTTGAGTCAGTACGGCGGCGGCAAGCCTGGCCCAGCCAGCGTGAGGGCTGAGCGAGCCGCGGCAGCGCCGGAGTTCACAATCAGGAGAGAGAGACTGTGTCAGTCTACTAGACAGAGAGAGATAATGATCCGGGCAGGGCAGGCAGGCAGTGCGTGCCACGGGTCGCGGCGCGCGCTGATTCAGTTTGGCCGGCCCGGAATTGCAATGCGTCTGTCTTACACTCTGATGCTGCAGCTGAGCTGAAGGCAGACAGAGAATCTCGGGGGGGGGGGCAATTGCCCCGTTGCCCCCCCTGGATCCGCCCCTGTGACTGTGTGTGTGAGAGACTGTGTGTGTGTGTGACTGTGTGTGAGAGACTGTGTGTGTGTGTGTGTATGGATGGATGTGTGGAGCTTTGGGATATGCTCATACACACCGCACATTACTGTGAATTTTATTGCTGTGGAGCTCTGATACAGTAATGTGCAGTGTGTGTGAGCGTATCAGAGCTCCACAGCAATAAAACTCACGCTCATACACATCGTACATTACTGTATCACAGAGCTTCACCGCAATAAAACTCATAGTAATGTACAGTGTGCATCAGCGTGAGTATTATTGCTGTGGAGCTCTGTGATACACTCATACAAACCATGCATTACTGTGAGTTTTAATGCTATGGAGCTCAGTGATACACTCATACACACCACACATTACTGTATCACTAAGCTCCACAGCATTAAAACTCACAGTAATGTGTGGTGTATATGAGCATATCACAGGGCTCCACAGCAATAATACTCATGCTGACGCACACTTCACATTACTGTGAGTTGTAATGCTGTGGAGCTCTGTGATACACTCATACCATCTGAAGTGTGTCTCCTGGAGACACACCACATCGGCATCGTAACTACAGAGGTCCCTTTTTAGAGAGTGTCGTTTAATTGGCAAGTTAAGGCCCTTCACATTATATGTAATGATTTTCATTCAACGACTATCAAGGGAGGTGATGAGGTGAGCGCATATCCCCAAATGACCGGAATTGGGAATTGTACAAAGATTTGCGGTTGTGGGGAAGCCCCAAGTGATATATTTCTGATAGGTGCCCTGAAAAAAAGAGGTGGGGTGGAGGGGAGAGTGAGAACAAAACAACCAGCACTGCAAAACAGCGGAACTATATACAGAGCAAAACAGTATATTCGCCAGCGGGGGTTCCAGAAGGAAGCCCGAACTCTTCTGTAGAAGAGGGAGAAAGGGGGGTACCGTAGAGTGCAGTGAAACAACGAGCCATAATAAAATTACATATAGTGCTGTAACAATGTAAGAACAGATCAATACTTTACGCCAGATTCATGTGGAGAGTTTGTGGGGGAGAATCCAGTATCCTCAGCAGAGGAGGTTTTAATCAAGGGTAACCGATACCCGTCAGCGCTCTCATCGGTGGTGCCATTCCACATCGAAAATTTTTGGGCGATCTTCGCGGTGTCGCTGCATCTTCTGCAATTTTGAGGCCCCAAGATTCTAGGACGGCATGACCACCCGTCGGGGATGTGAGCACTGTCATAGTGCCAGCTCTGTTAATAATGAGCTTAGTAGGGTATCCCCAGCGGTATGCCACCCCAGCTTCACATAGAGTAGAGGTGAGAGGGCGGTATAGGGGCCTTTGTAGAAGCAAAGCTTTGGAGAGATCAGGGAACACTGCCAAATGTGCGTAATCCGTACCAAGTGCTTTGGGATTGCGCAATGCCCTGAGGATGTCTTCTCGCGGTCTGTAATAATGGAGGCGCAGTATGACGTCTCGAGGCACTTTCTGGGGCGCGGAAGTTGGCTTAGGCACACGGTGGATGCGATCCAGAAGAAGGGATTCTTGCGTCGTATCCGGCAAGAGGTAAGTAAAGAAATCTGTGGCATATATTGCTAGGTCTCGCAGAGGAACTGATTCTGGGATGCCCCTGATCTTTAAATTATGCCGGCGGGAGCGATCCTCCAGGTCAGCTAGCTTGTTGGAGCAGCTTAGAAGTTTTTCTTCTAGGGCCTCCACTGTTTCCGCCATGCTGTTATGGGCCTCCGCCATCTTGGATTCCAGATGTGCCGTTCTCTCCCCTATGTCTCTGATATCCTTCCGGATGTCTGTAGCAACGGAGTCCAGGCGAGCGGTCAGCGTGGAGGAGAGGTCTTTAAACATAATTTCCATCTTGGCAGAGAACGAGATGAAATCCCCACCGGCCTCGCTGGAAGATGGGTCCGGCGGCTCTCTTGTCGGGTCGCCGCTATTTTGGGAATCCATGCCGTCTCAGCGTTTTTGGGCCTTAGGGGAAAAAAAGTCCGGTTTAGGCTCTGAATTTTTAGACTTAGTAGCTGCCATCGTAAACAGCCGTTGGCTGAAGTATTTGTATGTTGTTTGCGCAAAGGTGGAGGGAAGATATCCGCTTTGTCTTACCAGTCACCAGAAGAGCAGCGCGATCACACGTCCACCATGCTCAGCTGCTAGCCACGCCCCATTCTTACATTTTATTGATGCCATGTACTCCTATTGTTGGTAGCCTGCTGTTATATTGTAGTATCCAATAAATTTCATTTTTTTTTTAAAAAAGGATTCTGCTCCATCTTTGCTGATTGTTAGGTAACAGATTCTGTTTATTTTGCTGCAAGTCCTAAAATTTGATAGAAAAATGCTCCAGTTTGATTGCTGGAAAAAAAAATTAAACTGCCCCTGAAAAATGCTACAGAAAAACAACAGTAGATGACAAAATCACATCTTTTCAATTTAGCTTGGTTTTGGAAGATTTGGAACAACCTTTGGGCAAACAAGATTGAGCCTATATGAAAGGCTCTGGGACACATGAGTAAACCAGTATTTTGCTATTAGCACAAATTATTTATGTACAGATATTCTATGTATATGTATTTGTTTTGCAGACACATATGGAGCTAAAGGCAAAATGGTTATCCGAGTGGGTAGTGGAAAGCCACATCATGTCTTTTCTTTCAGGAATCGTACCAGAGGATTGGAGGAACGCTGACGTGGTCACTATATTCAGGAATGGTTCACAAAGTCTGCCTGGGAATTATAGACCTGTGAGCTTAACATCTGTGGCTGGGAAAGTATTTGAAGGGTTACTAAGGGATAATCTTCAGGAATTCATTGGGAGGTTTAATGTAATTAGCAAAAATCAGCATGGTTTTATGAAACGCAGATCATGTCAGACTAACTTAATTGCATTCTATGAAGAAGTGTCAGTATTGTTGTAGAAATGACTCTACTATTTCTGTGTAGTTAGATCCGCTGCACTTACAAGCAGTTCTCTGCCCTCCCTGCCATACTTATCTGAACGCGCGCAGTAAGGAGACCCAGAGACTCTGCTGTTGTCTTGTTGGATCCTCATTCCCTGTATAATGGATGCCTTCTCTAGTCCAGAAAGAGTCACACACACACGCTGCTTCTAGCTGGAGTTCATCTGCCCAAGAGACCAAGAGCGTCTCCTTGCCTCTGGTCCCCTTAGTTTATTAGACAATAGGACAACGCCCAGTGGCTGAATGGCTTTACAACATAAACCATTCAGCCCAGTAAGTACATTTACATATCAAAAGGACAGGGGAGTGTACTAGGATGGCTGACTAGCCCACTGTTCACAACTTGTCCCTGTAAGGAGGATTCATGTCCATTGCCCCCATCAGCCATGTTTGTCCGACCATCCCCCATCACTGTCAGTATGGACCCCATCCAATACTGCTCAGATTTGATCAGTATTTAGTGAAGATCAGTCTACTTGTTCTTATAGATTTGAGACATATCTGCGGAGACATTCCAGCTATTGTCAGTACACGGTACGAGTGTACAGGCAAGGCTTAAATGTCTTAAAAGCAGGTATGTATCCAGAAAGGGATAGCGTAGCCGCAACAGAGCGATATAATACGTATTTCTCATTATGCAGACTTCACTTCTCCAATGTGCATAGACATTGGGAGGTAAGAAGCCCAGCGCATTGCACTTAGTGCTCACAAACCGCCAAACGCCCACACACACGGAGAACACGTCTCTAAACCCAAGAGAAGGTTTTCACACTGACAATTTTGCCTCTGGTTCTGATTAAACCCAAATACCCTCTGCTAGAGCGTTTCTCAGTTTAATCCAACACAGGGAGACAGATGACAATATATAATACACACACATCCTAGAATATAATGTCCACATAATAAAATTTCCACAACAGTATAGATCGGGGGGTCGCAGTGGAAGTGATTTACCTGGATTTTGCCAAAGCTTTCGACACAGTTCCATACAAGAGGTTACTATTTTGTAGGGACTTATCTCTGCACGTGACTACAACATGTCGAGATTTATATTCAATAAGAAACTTATACGAGACACAAATATCAATCGTTTATATTTCCTAGAAATTCTCCTAAATTCTTTTATTTGTCTGTGTTTTGCTTTGAAGAATACACTAATCAATAATCGGATAAAAATATATATATTTATTACGTATACAAAAAAGTTTCAAATCTCATATCATAAACAAAGATTTATAAACCACAATCCATCCACCAGCACATAGACAACTAGCTTCACAATATATGTATCACCTGTTAGTAACTGCATATGATTAATATCATTTATCTTAGCAGTTAGTAACTATACACAAATGGTTAATAAACATTTCTGCTTAATGAAAACAATTATTTATATTTTCCAGCAAACCAATGTTTAACAAGCTAGATCTTGTAGAGATATATGAAAGAAAGAGGGGAATGAAATCCTCAGGGGCGCCTGTTTCTTAGTTGCGTATAGCGTTAACTGCTGCCTGATAGTAATAGTATAGATTAATTAGGAATCCATTAACCACTTGGCTGCTATGGACGCGCTCAGCGCGTCCAGCCAAGTGGTTCTCCTGTGCTACGGACGCGCTCGGCGCGTCCGAGCACAGGAGGCAGCAATCCGCCAGATTCCGGCGGATTGCTGCGCCCCCCCGGTGCGGGCTGACATCTTGGATGTCAGCCCAGCACTCCGGGACCCCGGCGGGGACATTAGATGTCATCGCGGCAACGCGATGACATCTAATTCAGGCGCCCCCCCCCACAAATGCGGAGGAGGCGCCTGAAAGGGAGGGGGGGAGGTCCTTCAGAGCTCTCTCCCTCCCGATCGCCAGGGAGCAGGGGGTTAATACAGGCACCGCTTGGAAGGGCACAGCCTGCCCTTCCAAACGGTGGCTGTCATTAACCCCTGGAGAGCCGGATCACGAATCGGCGCTGAAAAGCGCCGGTTCGTGATCCTTTCCCGGAGCTGGCCGACATCTTGGATGTCGGCCAAGCCTCCGACAACTCCCCCTGAGGACTGGCGTCATCGTGCATAGCACGATGACGCCAGTCCTGGAGTTAACCCCTAGCTGCCACCAACGGTGGAGATAGGGGGTTACAATGAACCCCCTATCTCTCGATCCGTGGCAGCTAGGGGTTAAAGTTTGGTACTGTTGGATCGGCCAGAGCATGGCCGTTCCAACGATACCAAATACGACTGTGAAAAAAGTTTTTTTTTAAAAATAAAAATTAAAAATAAAAATAAAACATTTTTTAAAAAAAATTATAAAAAAAAAAAAAAAAAGTTTTTTTTTTTTGGTTTGTTAATGCAGCAATATTGTTCCCATTTCAATTATAATGTGAACAATGATGCTGCACTAACGATTTTTGTATGCGGTGCGTTTGTTAAAAATCGCGTAATTTTCCGCAAAAAAAAATGTAACGAGACCCCATTTCTAATTTTTTTAACAAGCGCACCCCATACAAAATATAACCGCAATTGCTCGCATGTTAAAATGTGAAAAAAAACACTTTACACGTTGTAAATTATTGAAAATTCATATTTTATTGCATTTTTTGTTATAATATACAGACAGGACATGACGTATACATATAATAATGACATATTATGAATCTGCCGAGTCTGGCGGAAAGAACGATATATAATATGTCTGGGTCATATACTAAAATAAGCCTTCAAAACACGTTTAAACATGATGAGCAAAAGCGGTAAAAATGACCTCAGCACACAGGCGTGAAACGCCTCAGCAGCGAAAGGGTTAATTATGGGTCCTTTATGAAACTTCTGGAGATAACTTTATTTGGGTACCTGCCGGTAGGGCTGTTGGATTAATGAAGTGTGTAATGGATGATAATTCCGACACGTACAGTTGTGTTCAAAATTATTCAACCCCCACTGAAATTGAGTGTTTTGGCCAGTTTGACATTGATTTTGATCATTCAGTGATCTTGCTTACAATTAAATCAAAGAGGCACGTGTAGGTCAGACAAATATAACATAACATTTATAATGAAATAACCACAAATGTCTTTTCTGTGCTCACATCATTATCAGTTTTATTCAACCCCCAAGTGACATTCAATCTTAGTACTTAGTACAACATCCTTTTACAGTTATAACAGCTTTTAAACGTGAAGCATAGCTTGACACAAGTGTCTTGCAGTGATCTACGGGTATCTTCGCCCATTCGTCATGGGCAAAAGCCTCCAGTTCAGTCACATTCTTAGGCTTACGCACTGCAACTGCTTTCTTTAAGTCCCACCAGAGGTTCTCAATCGGATTTAAGTCAGGTGACTGCGATGGCCACTCCAAAATTTTCGAGCCTTTAATCTGCAACCATGCTCTAGTGGACTTGGAGGTATGCTTGGGATCATTGTCCTGTTGAAAGGTCCAACGTCTCCCAAGCCTCAGGTTTGTGACAGACTGCATCACATTGTCATCCAGTATCTCCTGGTACTGAAGAGAATTCATGGTACCTTGCACACGCTGAAGCTTCCCTGTACCTGCAGAAGCAAAACAGCCCCAAAGCATGATTGACCCCCCGCCATGCTTCACAGTAGGCAAGGTGTTCTTTTCTTCATAGGCCTTGTTCTTCCTCCTCCAAACATAGCGTTGATCCATGGGCCCAAACAGTTCTAATTTTGTTTCATCAGTCCACAGAACACTATCCAAAACTTCTGTGGTTTGTCCACATGACTTTTGGCATACTGCAGTCGACTCTTCTTATTCTTTGGAGACAGCAAGGGGTGCGCCTGGGAGTTCTGGCATGGAGGCCTTCATTACGCAGTGTGCGCCGTATTGTCTGAGCTGAAACTTCAGTACCCACATCTAACAAATATTTTCTCAGTTCCTCAGCAGTCACACGGGGACTTGTCTCCACTCTACGCTTCAGGTAGCGCACAGCAGTCGAAGTCAGCATCTTCTTTCTGCCACGACCAGGTAGCGTTTCAACAGTGCCCTTTGCCTTGAATTTGCGAATGATGCTTCCTATGGTCTCTCTTGGTATGTTTAACATCTTTGCAATCTTCTTATAGCCATTGCCCTTCCTGTGAAGAGTAATCACCTCTTCTCTTGTCTTCCTGGACCATTCTCTTGACTTCACCATGTTTGTAACCACACCAGTAAATGTCTAGAAGGAGCTGAGTATCACAGTCATTTTAAATCTGCCTAATTGGTGCTTATTATGCTTTATTGCTGCTCCGTTTCATCCACAGGTGTTTTCAATACCTGATTGAAAACACTTGAATGAACCTCTGTTCTTCAGAGTGGTAGTCTTTAAGGGGTTGAATAATTGTGTCAATGAAGAATTCACAAAAAGAAACATTTACTACTGTATTACAAAACCAATTGATGTCATTTTAGTTGCATATGGTTCTTTAAAAAGTCCTTGTAGGATTTCATTCTGAATACAATTACAAATGTACACTAAATTCCCTAAAACCCTTTACAGCATTGGGGGTTGAATAATTTTGAACACAACTGTATATCTGTGCATATGAATATGTGGAAATACATAGAAAAAGGGTAGGAATATCCTTAAAAAGGAATATACTTAAAAATGGACGTGGAGCCTCAAAGGAGTACTCTTTTACCAAGGAGATAAATATTCCTTGTGTTATGCTGCCACCTAGTGGTGAAAGTTAATAATGTTCTTCTGCAGTAATTTTAAAAGGCGATAAGTATTCCTTATGTCTTGCTGCCACCTTGTGGTCAAAGTTTGTTATATTCTTCTGCCGGAAAAAATTAAAACCTGCAGTGTATAAGTAAATGAGCGGAAGAAGATGCGCTGTCCTTCCCTTCAGTCACGTTGGATTTTTACCTCATGGGGAATTGAGCAGAAAAAAGTAACATAGCGCAAAACTGTGCCACAATTGAAGTGCTGTAAGTATAAAACAGTGTTAAACTCACATGGACGGGAGCCTAGTATGTATCAGGCTCACTTCTGATAGCGTCTATGGCCCATAAAGGTAGCCAAAATCCCTTCTTTAATCGCCTACTCTCTCCTTGTCTGTTGTGGTCCGCCTTCTGTATGGTGCTGGTCTGCCCGGCACAGCAGACAAGGAGAGAGTAGGCGATTAAAGAAAGGATATATCATTTTATTTTGTTCTACTGCATATTATTGCTGCCCTTGAGGAAGTCTTTTAGACGAAACGCGTTGGGCGTTGTTTATTTGATATTTTATCAAAAATAAATTATTTTTATTCTTTAAAATTCCCATCATCCTGTTCATTTGTCCAAAGTCCGGTTATTGGCGTTTTCCAGATTTGGCATTTTCAGTTTTGGATTAAAATCGGGCATTACTCCGGATATCCTGCTCTGCCGAAATTCCCTGCACATATATACGTGTCTGAATTATCATCCATTACACACATCATTAATCCAACAGCCCTACCGGCAGGTACCCAAATAAAGTTATCTCCAGAAGTTTCATAAAGGACCCATAATTAATGGATCCCTAATTAATCTATACAAGTGTAAACAGCGCCAAGATAGTGACTAAACCTTAAATTACTTTCACTACGTGGATCAACAAAAGATGAGCTATCACTTATTCTATTTTTAGAATGATAAGTAATAAAAACTTATTTAGTGAATCTTCCCCTAATATCGAGAATTAAACTTCTAATCTTCTGCTTTTTATATTGTAGTTATATAATTCCTTGCTTATTAATTTCAATCACAGTAATTTCCAAATTCAATATATATATATCAGTATCTCAATCTTTGCAACAGTATCTTTAGGATAAATCCTTATATCCGATACTTCTTCATATCTCTATCTGCAGAATAGAAATATTTTAGATTCTGGATCTAACAATAATCTGAGAAATCTCAGTTGCAAGAAATACTCCAAATATATAATACATTAATCTTAATAAAAATAGCTTTCATACATTACCTCTCCAATCAGGATTCAATGAATTATAGCCTTTGAATATTCTTTATCTAATATTGTTTTTGGAATATGTGAAAATTATCAATATCAGATAATTAATGCATGTGAGTTAGAGATTTGGTGTGAGTTAGAGATTTGGTGTGAAATTTTGAGTGCATTGTGTCCTGGGATGATCTCCTAGCGATGGTCTGCCTGCGTGAATCTGCGTGAATGCCTTACAACAAACAGTGCGGCTCCAATTATAGTCAATTTGACGTCACGGACAATCTATTCTCTATATTAAATATAATATTTACTATCCTCAAGAGGGCAGTGTTGCACTTCAGATTAATTCCACCATTTAATTTTTATATCTCTTATCTCAGGTCAAGAGGTCAATCTGACTTACAAAGACCCTCTATTTTCAATGTAGACTCTGAGTCTATCCTGCCAAAATAAAATTTATGTCTCTACTCCTCTCAAAATTTTTACTAGGTGTCTTTATCAGTTGAATTCCTTTCTCTGTTAAAATCACAGAATCTTTTCTTCAGTAATTATACTATTTTCCAATCCTATAATCTACAATATTTATTGGAGCATCTATTTTCTACTATAAATATAATAAAATATACCTTGATTATAAGAATATATTTTGTGAATATAAACATACATTACAAAAAATGTAACTTTTATTCCTATACCCAAAGAGAAAATATCTTTTTGTTTTGAAGACTTAAGACATATCACACAAAGACATTTTAAGGTTCCCTCATGTCTGGCATTTATAGAAACAAAAACATTCTTAAAATTTCACCTAGCCGTGAACTATTAAAAAAAAAATCTCTGTTCATTTCTAAAACTAGGGAAAACTGAAAAAGATAAGACTTTCCATTTAAAACAAAATGGCTACAGGCATCCATTTTAATTTTTCCTCTGTAATATACCCGACAATTTAAATTTAGAAAAATTGGTCTAGATGAAAATTCTCGTTCTTGAATTGAACACTCCTGGCTAACAGATTCATTAATGGTACATTTTATTATTATTATTATTGTAGCGCTACTCCCGCGAGAGCCGCTGAATTTGACGGGCCTTCTGCCTCACTCCAGTGATTACCCACCTCCACATTCGGCGCCAAGTAATAACAGGACAAGATTACTTTAAATAAAAAGGGGGTTTATTAGGACTAGTGAGCAAACCCTTTGTAGGACAAAGTAATCAACAGTATACAGTATTGAAAGAGTTAATTCAGCATCACTATTCAACACAATGAATGAACGAGACGGCAACCTTTACCATACTTCAATGCAGTTAGATTATTGACAATAATCAACGTAACCGATATCAATAACCTATCTAAACCTTGTACCTTCTATCTAACCACTGGTCAGTGGAAATTATACAAGCATTCAAGACTGCTAGCGTTGGGGCCCTTGACATCTATCGTTGGGTACCTTTAACATGAAACCATATTTGTATTCCACAAAGTGAGAACGAAATCTTCGCAAAGTGTCACGGAACAACAAGATTTGTAACTGCAACGATCCTCCTTTTAGCTGCAACTGCGCGGGCAGTAGAACTAGGCACAATAAAGTTAGCAATATCAACTCACACAGGATGGCTGAATACCTCTCTCTGTTTGATACGCTCACCCCTTCCTTGCTGGACGGTAGCTCGATCGTTATCTCTTAGCGCTGGAATCACTCAAGGATAGCCAGATTTCTTCTCCGTGGTACGCACGAGGACAGCTGGATTTCTTCTCCGCTGAATGTACTCGGTCGCTCCCTCTGTCACTGGAACACACACGAAGGCAGACGGACCCCTTCTTCACTGGATGCACAAGGACAGCCAGACGCACGATCCTCTGGTACTGGCAACACGTGAGGGCAACTGGATCTCTCCTTCACTGAATGCACGAGGGCAGCTGCATGCACAATCTGCAACACAGGACCATTCACCTCAATTGACTCGCCCTCTCTCCCTTCTCTCTGCTCTGCACATGCATCTCCCCTCTTGGAAAACACCCCTTCCCTCTGTCACTGCTGGGAGGTGCAGTTCTCTTCCTGACAAATTGCATTAGGCCCGCTGTAATTGAAACTACATGTTCCAGACTCCTTTGCATCTTCCTTTCTTAAACAACTTCCTTTGCCAGTGAAGAGAAAGGAAAAAGGGTGGGGGAAAGTCCTCCACAGCTGTGACAGGCTGCATGTCTGTGTCCAAAGCCTGGGTTACAGCGAAACACAATAGTACACACACAGTTCAAGTAGCCTGCGCTACATTATTATTATTATTTATTTATAAAGCGCCGGCATATTCTGCAGCACTGTACAATAGGCACAGTATAGACAGGGTTACAATACATTGAACAACATTTGACAAACAGTACAGGAGGAGATGAGAGCCCTATTCCCATAGGAACTCACAATCTAGAAGGGTTGGGGTTGGAAACAGGAGGAGAGGACTGCAAGGTGAGAGTAATTGATGGTTGCGTCAGTCAGTTGGGTGGTAGGCTTCTCTAAATAGGAATGTTTTAAGGGAGCGTTTGAAGGAAGAGAAATTAGGGGAGAGTCTGACCGTGTGAGGGAGAGTGTTCCAGAGAATGGGGGCTGCGTGTGAGAAGTCCTGCAGTCTATCATGGGAAGAGGTAATGCGGGGAGAGGCTAGGCGCAGGTCGCTGTTTGAACTTAGGGAGCGGGCTGGGGTGTATTTGGTGATTAGTGAGGACAGGTAGTGGGGAGCTGAGTTAGTGAGAGCTTTGTAGGTCAGGGTAAGGATTTTGAATTTAATCCTGCAGTGGATGGGGAGCCAATGGAGGGACTCGCAGAAGGGAGCGGCAGAGACAGAGCGGCAGGTGAGGTGGATTAGCCTGGCAGAGGCATTCAGAATGGATTGTAGGGGGGAAAGGCAGGAGAGTGAGAGGCCAGATAAGAGATTATTGCAATAGTCAAATCAGGAGATTATCAGAGCATGGATGAGTTGTTTTGTGGTGACAGTGGTAAGAAATGGCCGAATTCTGGAAATATTACGTAGTTGGTAGCAGCAGGAGGAGGAAAGAGACTGGATGTGGGGGATGAAGGAAAGAGCAGAGTCAAGTGTAACTCCGAGACAGCGAACCTGGTTTGATGGGGAGATAGTGATACCCTCCACCGTGATAGAGAAGTCAGGAGGTGGGGAGGCATTAGAGGTAGGAATTAGTAGGAGCTCAGTCTTAGACATGTTGATCTTTAGGTGGTGAGAAGCCATCCAGGAGGAGATGCCAGATAAGCAGTCACTGACTTTGGAAAGGACAGGAGGAGAGAGATCAGGGGTGGAGAGGTAGATCTGAGTGTCATCAGCATAGAGGTGGTAATTAAAGCCAAAGCTATTATTGATTTTGCCCAGGTAGGAGGTGTAGATGGAAAAGAGCAGAGGACCAAGGACAGAGCCTTGAGGTACACCAACAGATAAAGGCAATGAAGAGAAGGAGTTACTTGCAAAGGACACATCAGATGGACATCAGTGGTAAGTGGTGTCCCTTAGGGGTCTGTTATAGGACCAATTCTATTCCAATTATTTAAAAATCACCTTCAGAAAGGCATCGAAAGTCATGTGTCAGTGTTTGCAGATGACACAAAACTATCAAAAGTAATACAAAGTGAGCAGGATGTTACTTCGCTGCAGAGGGATTTAGAGTGGGGGACTGGGCACTTAAATGGCAGATTAAATTTAATGTAGATAAATGCAAGGTTATGCACTTTGGAATGAACAACACAAGCAACTTATACCCTAAATGGTACTGAGCTAGGGGAACTAAGGAGACATTACATTAGCTCCGGCCCTGCATGTAGTGATTTGGTCAGTCTGGCCCCAGCGGCCCAAAAATAAAGCAGCCTACCAGGATTCATCCCGGTAGGCGAGTCCGGCCTTGAAGCTAGCGCAAAAAACAATGCACTAACAGGGGTGAACTGACCCATCGGGCACTACCTGAGGGCCCACGGGTTGTAGGGGTCCGGTTTTGGCCAGACACAGTGAGTGGACCCCACCGGTTTTAAGGTCCTGCCTCTGAGTCCTGGTCATTTCACCACCCGAATGATGGCTGCCACGGCCCCTATGTCTGCCATCGGCCCTGCTGCTGTGGCGCACACCACTCTGTAACCGCGGCGTGCCTGCCTTCGTTAGAGTCCCACACGCCACAGCACACTCTCAACTCTCTAACCACGCTGTGTGGTGCCGCCCCCTCACGTGATGCGTGCAGGGCACGCATCGGCAGAGAGCCTGAGGTCGGGTAAACAAGGAGGAGCCAGGAGGGTGCAGAGCCAGCAACCCTGGGGAGCCTGCCTGCCTGTTGCATACAAAAAGATTTTTGTCAGGCCAGCGGTGAGCGAGCAGCCCAGGGGTTAATAAACTATCTGTGCAGACTGTGCCACTGCCATTATTAATATGCTGGCGGGAGGGGTTAATAAAGTATCTGTGCCACTGCCATTATTAATTGATATGCTGGCCGGAGGGGTTAATAAACTAATTGAAAAATGCCAATAATGATATGCTGGCAGGGTGGCAGCTGGAAGGGGGAGGGAGGGGTTAATAAACTAAATGAATTCCATTAATAATTGATATGCAGGGAGGGGGTTAATAAACTGTCTGCCCATGTCTGTTTTGCTCTTACACAGTGCTCATTTCAGTGAGGATTATTGTGGTGCTTTGTTACGCTCTTGCGAGGTTTATTGTGGTGCTTTGTTACGCTCTTACAAATTGCACATTTCAGCAAGGTTTATTGTGGTGCTTTGTTACGCTCTTGCGAGGTTTATTGTGGTGCTTTGTTACGCTCTTACAAATTGCACATTTCAGCAAAGTTTATTGTGGTGCTTTGTTACGCTCTTGCGAGGTTTATTGTGGTGCTTTGTTACGCTCTTACAAATTGCACATTTCAGCAAGGTTTATTGTGGTGCTTTGTTACGCTCTTGCGAGGCTTATTGTGGTGCTTTGTTACGCTCTTGCGAGGTTTATTGTGGTGCTTTGTTACGCTCTTACAAATTGCACATTTCAGCAAGGTTTATTGTGGTGCTTTGTTACGCTCTTGCGAGGCTTATTGTGGTGCTTTGTTACGCTCTTGCGAGGATTATTGTGGTGCTTTGTTACGCTCTTGCGAGGTTTATTGTGGTGCTTTGTTACGCTCTTACAAATTGCACATTTCAGCAAGGTTTATTGTGGTGCTTTGTTACGCTCTTGCGAGGTTTATTGTGGTGCTTTGTTACGCTCTTACAAATTGCACATTTCAGCAAAGTTTATTGTGGTGCTTTGTTACGCTCTTGCGAGGTTTATTGTGGTGCTTTGTTACGCTCTTACAAATTGCACATTTCAGCAAGGTTTATTGTGGTGCTTTGTTACGCTCTTGCGAGGCTTATTGTGGTGCTTTGTTACGCTCTTGCGAGGTTTATTGTGGTGCTTTGTTACGCTCTTACAAATTGCACATTTCAGCAAGGTTTATTGTGGTGCTTTGTTACGCTCTTGCGAGGCTTATTGTGGTGCTTTGTTACGCTCTTGCGAGGATTATTGTGGTGCTTTGTTACGCTCTTGCGAGGTTTATTGTGGTGCTTTGTTACGCTCTTACAAATTGCACATTTCAGCAAGGTTTATTGTGGTGCTTTGTTACGCTCTTGCGAGGTTTATTGTGGTGCTTTGTTACGCTCTTACAAATTGCACATTTCAGCAAGGTTTATTGTGGTGCTTTGTTACGCTCTTGCGAGGCTTATTGTGGTGCTTTGTTACACTCTTACAAAGTGCACATTTCAGCAAGGTTTATTGTGGTGCTTTGTTACGCTCTTGTGAAGTTTATTGTGGTGCTTTGTTACGCTCTTACACAGTGCACATTTCGCTGAAATGTGCACTGTGTAAGAGCGTAACAAAGCACTGCAATAAACCTCACTGAAATTATTTCAGCGAGGTTTATTGCAGTGCTTTGTTACGCTCTTGCAAGGTTTATTGCAGTGTTTTGTTACGCTCTTACAAAGTGCACATTTCAGCGAGGTTTATTGCGGTGCTTTGTTACGCTCTTACACAGTGCACATTTCAGAAAGGTTTATTGCAGTGCTTTATTACGCTCTTACAAAGTGCACATTTCAGCGAGGTTTATTGTGGTGCTTTGGTACGCTCTTGCGAGGTTTAATGCAGTGCTTTGTTACGCTCTTGCAAGGTTAATTGTGGTGCTTTGTTACGCTCTTACAAAGTGCACATTTCAGCGAGGTTTATTGTGGTGCTTTGTTACGCTCTTACACAGTGCACATTACAACGAGGTTTATTGCTGGTGCTGTTATGCTCTTACACAGTGCACATTGCTGTGATGTTTATTGCTGTGGTGCTCTGTGATATGATTATACACACCGCAAAATACAGCGCGGTTCATTGCTGCGGTGCTGTTATGCTCTTACACAGTGCACATTTTTATTTATTTATTTTATTTATAAAGGATTTTACCAGGAAGGATAAATTGAGATTTCTCTCGTTTTCAAGTATGTCCTGGGTTCAAGAACATTGTTACAAAAATACAAAGTAGTAAAATGCAAGACATTAACACAGAACAAATATACAGATTAACAGAAAATAAATATGTAGGAAATATAGTCACTATGTTTCATGTTTACAGGTGCATTCTGTATTGAGGTATGTTAATAGAGATCTCTTAAGGGACTTTAGACTGGGGGAAGATTTGATGGCGTCTGGGAGGTTATTCCATAATTGTGGTGCTCTGTAGGAAAATGAGTATCGAGCCACTTTCTTTTTGTATTGTGGTATTGCAAGTAAGGTGCTGGTCCTGGATCGGAGGTTATAGGATGAGGGAACTGCTGAGGGAAGCAGCCTTTTCAGGTAGGGTGGTAGCTTCCCAAAAAAGCTCTTAAACACCAGGTTGGAAGGTGAAGAGTGCGTCTAGATTCCAACGACGGCCAGTTTAGTTCTTTTAACATGTCACAATGGTGGGTCATGTAGTCATTCTGTCGCTTTGTGCTACAATGTGAGTTATACAATGTAGTAAGTTTCTGGAGGTGTGTTTGCGGGGCGGCTGCATACATTACATCTCCATATTCAATAGCTGGCATAAGCATTTATTGTACAATCTGCTTTCTTACCACGGGGCTCAGGCAGGATTTGTTTCTGTACAGGGCAGGGCACCTAGTTTGGAGTAAAGTTTAGATGAAAGTTTTTTGATGTGGGGGCCAAAGGATAGATTTGGGTCTAACCACATACCTAGATATTTGAGAGAAGTGATTACAGCAAGGTTTATTGCTGTGGTGCTCTATGATACACACTGCACATTACTGTGAGGTTTATTGCTGTGGTGCTCGAATATTCATGAACTAGTGAATATACAAGGTTATTCAAAGAGTATTGATAAGCCACCGCATGTTCGGTGACTTTTCATTCTCTTCAATTCGGTATGATTTGGCGATCCCATTTCGGCGACCCTGCGGTGTATTCAGTAAGCACCACAGGGCCGCCGTAATGCAGGGAAAAGATGCTGAAAACCCGACAAAAACTCACCGTAAAATGAGGGCGAACGCACACCGAAACCCGCAAAAACATCTGGATTAACCCGCCGAAGACGCCGGAGAAACCAGAGCTGGAGCTGATCACAGCGCAGAGCAGCTGCAGGAAAAAGCCAACAGCGCAGATGAAGGAGGTGAAGAAAAAAAAAACAGTACGCTTGAATGTTTGAAAAGTGAAACGCTGTTTGCAAACAAACTACTGAGTGAAAATGTCTGAAATTTATATATGAGGTCCAATGAATGATAATAAAAAGGGCTGTTACAGAAAAAAGAAAAAACGATTTGGAAAAAAAAAGGAAAAAAAATGTTTGCAAAAAAATCCCAAAAAATGCCTAAAAGATCCTAAAAAAAATCTATAAATAAAGAGACTCTTTACTGCAGAATATTATAATGAACGGCTTTAGATATTGAATTAAAACGGGAATATTTTTAACATCGAAGCCTAAGGGATTTGCCTGAATAAACCTGCTGAACGAAACCACCGAATGGCAGGGCATTTCGGCAACTTTTCACTGCTGGGTTTTGCTCTCTGAATAGCTGAAGCATTGCTTCTCTATGGGGATTCACTGCCCTCGAACAGGCACCGAACAGGCACTGTATGTGCAGGCAATTCGCCAGGATTTGGCGAATTGTCTGCTCTCTGGATAGCCGAATGGCCACGAAAGGTAACCGTACGCTGAATTTCAGCGTTCGGTTACCTTTCTCCAGCAAGTCGGAGCTCTTTGAATAACCCTGATAGTAAAATATTGCATTGTCCCTCTGTCCCATTCTTCTCATCTGGATCATGTATTTGCAACATTCTTCCCACCTCATTGTGCCTCTACCCTATTCCCCGTAAGCTCATTGTGTTGAATTCACATGGTGCAGACATAGGCAAGTTTCAACTGGGCCTATTTTGGGGTAATGGCCTGGAGCTGAAGCTCCTGTAGCCCTTCGTTAATTCAGTCCTGTCTTTGTGGTGACAAATGAAGGGTTTATTTGCTCTGAAGAAAATTACCTGAAGTGCAGCCAAATTGATTATATCGTTTAATTACTAGGTTCAAAAATACTGGCAATGTCTGGACCTTATAAGCACAAAAGTGGTGCCATGAAAAGAAAGTTAACCAGGCAGAGAAGAGAAAATGAGGCATCTACTAGCAAAATTGATAAATTTTTTGGAAAAAAATCTGAAGTTCCAAAGGAAGATGCTCTTGTTGAGATCACTGATAAACCAAT
Source organism: Leptobrachium leishanense (assembly GCA_009667805.1). Taxonomy (NCBI): domain Eukaryota; kingdom Metazoa; phylum Chordata; class Amphibia; order Anura; family Megophryidae; genus Leptobrachium; species Leptobrachium leishanense. Next base: position 128,856,926 of record CM019068.1, read on the forward strand.
GGAATCGGTTCCAGAAGAAGTGATTCGAGATCCTGAAACAGAATCTAGTGTTGAAATGTGTCTACCAAACAAAGATACTCTTGAACCTCTGCCTGCCAAAATGCCATCTGGACCGGAAAGAACACCATTAACAGAGGACTACTTTCAGTATGGACAAGACCTGCACAAAGCTGGCATTACTATGGAAATGTTTTGGGACTTCCATCCTAACCAGCCAATAGACAACACACCATTTAACAATAAGGTTGTTTACTACCGAAAAGGCATACAAGGGTCTAATGTTCATAGAAGATGGGTTACCTTTAATGAAAAAACAACCCGTGTACATTGTTCCATTTGCTTATTTTATGGACCGGAAAAGTATAAACAGACTCCTTTAATACAAGGTTGCAGCGACTGGAGACACATCACAACAAGATTAATGGAACATGAGAACTCTCAATGCCATACATAAGCAAGTGACACTTATTTCCTAAATATGAAAGGAAAATCCATCAAGTACAAATTGTTGAGTAGTCAGATGACTCTTAGAAATCAACAAGTACTTCAACACCGTGCAATTGTAAGCCAAATAATAGATATTGTTTTTTTCATCGGTGTTAAAGCACTACCATACAGAAGTAGTCATAGAAACATAGAAACATAGAAAAATGTCGGCAGATAAGAACCTTTCGGCCCATCTAGTCTGCCCAATTACATATATACTTTACCTGGATTTATCTTTGTTTAGGATAGCCTTATGCCTATCCCATGCTTGCTTAAATTCAATTACTGTTTTGGCCTCTACCACTTCAACTGGAAGACTGTTCCATGTATCCACCACCCTCTCAGTAAAATAATGCTTCCTGATGTTACTTTTAAACCTTTGCCCCTCTAATCTAAGACTATGTCCTCTTGTTTTGCTACTTTGTTTCCGTTTAAATATACTCCCTTCCTCTACCTTGTGGATTCCCTTTACGTATTTAAATGTTTCTATCATATCTCCTCTGTCTCGTCTTTTTTCCAAGCTGTACATGTTAAGATCATTAAGCCTTTCCTGGTAACTTTGAGTCTGTGGCCGAAGTGTTTGATGAGAACCATCTAGAAAATCGTGGTAATTTTCTGGAGACCGTGAAGCTTCTTGCTGACTACAGTCCAGTCTTAAAAACACATTTAACAAATGTTAAACAGAAAGCTAAGACACGTGATCCATCAAAAAGTGGAAGAGGAAAGTTTGTAACTTCTCTAAGTAAATCTAGAATCAACAAGTTGTTTTCTATTATTGGTGACATGTTAAAGGATGAAATAGTCAAAAAAGTGGAGAGTTCTGGAATATTTTCCATTCAAATGGACTCAACGCAAGATGTATCAGCTCATGATCAGTGTGCCATTGTTGTTAGGTATGTTGAATCAAATCCCCCAAGGGGGAATAAACCTATAACTTGATTGAAACTTTTATTTAACAAATACAAATAAAATTGATGATTAATAAAATAGTTGTCAATTGAATGTTGACCCACATGAATTATCAGTGAAGTGAAATTGGAAAATATGAATATATAACCAGTTAAAGGTAAGAGGTGCGTCCACCAATTACAAAAGCACACATTAATTGATTGGTATATAAACATACATATCACAGATTGTATAGTTGAGCAAAAAATTATATATAAATACGCTCACTGTCTAACTTCTGACTAATACACTGAAGGTTCAAAAGCGATGAATTGACCAATAAACACCCAGTAAACCAATTGGGCTCAAGGGGTAGCGATTGTATAACCCCAAAGCAATAGGATATTTGGAAAATCCAACAAGAAGGAGCTCACGAAAATGGGGTAACAAAAATTAATTCAGACCAATTAAGGTAGATAGACACATTAAACAATTGAATACCTATTCAGGCATAATTAATTGACAGACTGAGTTTCTGTGTACAAGAGCTGGTTGATGTGCAAGTGCCACAATTATATCGCCCGCAGACTGAGTGTCTGTGTACAAGAACACTTGAATGGTTGTTAATACTCAATTATCAATTACCGTATTTTTCGCTCCATAAGACGCACTTTTTTCCCCCCAAAAAGTGGGGGGAAAAGTGGGTGCGTCTTATGGAGCGAATATGGCCAGCAGCTCGTGGATGTGCCTCCGCTCACCTGCCGCCGCCGCGTTCGTCTCCCTCTGAGCATGCGTCCGGCGGCAGGAAGCTTGGGCACTCGCCTGGGGGAGCCACGTGACCGCGATCTCCCGATCTCTCTCGGGAGATCGCGGTCACGTGGCTCCCCCAGGCGAGTGCCCAAGCTTCCTGCCGCCGGACGCATGCTCAGAAGGAGACGAACGCGGCGGCGGCAGGTGAGCGGAGGCACATCCACGAGCTGCTGGGCCATATCCATATGTGAGCTGGGGCATTATCAATGTGTGAGCTGGCTGGGGCAAATCCATGTGAGAGCTGATGGGGCAAATCCATGTGTGAGCTGATGGGGCAAATCCATGTGTGAGCTGGCTGGGGCAAATCCATGTGTGAGCTGGCTGGGGCAAATCCATGTGAGAGCTGATGGGGCAAATCCATGTGTGAGCTGGCTGGGGCAAATCCATGTGTGAGCTGGCTGGGGCAAATCTATGTGAGAGCTGATGGGGCAAATCCATGTGTGAGCTGGCTGGGGCAAATCCATGTGTGAGCTGGCTGGGGCAAATCCATGTGTGAGCTGGCTGGGGCAAATCCATGTGTGAGCTGGCTGGGGCAAATCCATGTGAGAGCTGGCTGGGGCAAATCCATGTGTGAGCTGGGGCAAATCCATGTGTGAGCTAAGGCATATCCACGAGCTGGGGCAATATCCATTTTTACACTATTTCATTCAGAATATTTATTTTCCGGTTTTCCTCCTCTAAAAACTAGGTGCGTCTTATGGTCAGGTGCGTCTTATGGAGCGAAAAATACGGTAGATGGTTTTAACCAGGCATAATAAATCATAACTTGTGTAGTTCAGCAATTGTAATGATGAGCATTGACATAGATTTACAAGATTTTAAATCACAGGCACAGTGAAGGCCAATTATAGCCAGCAAATGATTCTCCTCAGTATAGGCACGAATGAAAACAACAGCCAACAGGCTCACACTTTAGAATGCTCGCTGGATTAACAATAGAGACAATTGCTCAGTTTGTATATTTGTATTAGGAACGCCTCAGATATACTCACAGCACGGGCTAAACACTGGCACTTGATACACACAATTCTTAACAATTGGTTTGATTTAGAATTATTAATGAGAACATTCAGTTTTGTGGTTATATTAACCTATACCACGTTCATCAAGGCTAGATTAACCTACTAACGCTCAACGCGCGTTTCTCTGCTGTCACCACAGCAATTTCATCAGGAGCCGTAGGCTCATCATTACAATACTCATTACAATACAATGCTCATCATTACAATTGCTGAACTACACAAGTTATGATTTATTATGCCTGGTTAAAACCATCTAATTGATAATTGAGTATTAACAACCATTCAAGTGCTCTTGTACACAGACACTCAGTCTGCGGGCGATATAATTGTGGCACTTGCACATCAACCAGCTCTTGTACACAGACACTCAGTCTGTCAATTAATTATGCCTGAATAGGTATTCAATTGTTTAATGTGTCTATCTACCTTAATTGGTCTGAATTAATTTTTGTTACCCCATTTTCGTGAGCTCCTTCTTGTTGGATTTTCCAAATATCCTATTGCTTTGGGGTTATACAATCGCTACCCCTTGAGCCCAATTGGTTTACTGGGTGTTTATTGGTCAATTCATCGCTTTTGAGCCTTCAGTGTATTAGTCAGAAGTTAGACAGTGAGCGTATTTATATATAATTTTTTGCTCAACTATACAATCTGTGATATGTATGTTTATATACCAATCAATTAATGTGTGCTTTTGTAATTGGTGGACGCACCTCTTACCTTTAACTGGTTATATATTCATATTTTCCAATTTCACTTCACTGATAATTCATGTGGGTCAACATTCAATTGACAACTATTTTATTAATCATCAATTTTAATTGTATTTGTTAAATAAAAGTTTCAATCAAGTTATAGGTTTATTCCACCTTGGGGGATTTGTTTCAATAAATTTTCTGGTGTTTAATCACTATCCTATTCGAATTAACCCTTCCCACGGTGGGTCATCCATCGTTTCAATGTTGTTAGGTATGTTGCTGGTGATAAAGTGAAGGAAAGATTACTGCGTCTAGTCACTGTTGAAGACTCAAGTAGTAAAAACCTACATGCCTTACTCAGGGAATCACTGTCAGCGACTGGACTCAATCTTGAAAAGTGCATTGGTGATTCTTTTGACGGAGCGGCTAATATGAGAGGAACCTACACGGGTTTGCAAGCATTGATGAAGGAAGTTCGTCCTACACATATTCACACATGGTTATGCACATGTTCTCAACTTAGTTATTGGAGATGCAAGTACTGTATGTGTTCCAGCCGTCAGCCTATTGACCTTCTTAATAACTTATCAACTTTCTTCAATGAGTCATACAAAAGGATGAAACTCTGGGAAGACCATATGAGAGGAAAGACTGGCAGTTCTAAACTTAAAAAGCTGGAACGTATTGGAAAAACAAGGTGGTCAAGCAGAACTAGAGCACTTCGAAAAATATTTGGAAGTTTCGAAAATCACCCCAAGAATTATGTTCAGACCTTGTTCTAATCTTGAAAGAAGTAAGCGACTCAACGGATTTTCGAACCTCTGTTCGCCATGAAGCTCTGAAATTGAGCGAAAATCTTTGCAAATTTGAAGCCATCCTGGCAGCTTTTACTTTGATTCGTGTATTTGACATCACTACCCCTGTATCAGATTATCTGCAAACTACAGGCCTTGATTTCATCCAGTCATGGAGAATGGTGGACGATGCTGTAACGCGTCTAAATAAAATATGCAGAGACTTTGCTGCGGTTTTCCAGTCTGCAAGTACTTTTATTGATAGTATGAATGGGAAATTGGCAGGTGACAACATTCATTTGAATAAAAGCTTTTCTGAACTAAGATCAACCAGAACTGCTGAAGGTACTGACAACAGGAAAGACTTTGAAAATTCATTTTCCAATGTTATCCTTGACTCTGTTTTGGAAAGTGTGAAGTCTAGGTTTTTAACTCATGGCGAACTTTACAAGCAAATTTCTTGTTTGGATCCAAATAGATTTGATGAAATACTGGCTTCTTCAGACAAAATCCAGTTAAACGTTATTTCAGACGCAGTTCTGGAAATAGATCCAGTTGCCCTACGTGAAGAATTACTTTCATTTGTGTCCAGTCACAAAAACATCCGCAAAGGCCTGTTAGATGAAAGTGATGAAGAGGAGAGTGAATCTTGGGATTCGGATTTAGAGGAGCAAGACCCCAGCTCTAGCTCTGAGCCATCAACTGTAACCACTCAATGTTCTTGAACCCAGGACATACTTGAAAAACGAGAGAAATCTCAATGTATCCTTCCTGGTAAAATCCTTTTCAAATAAAAATAAATAACCTCCACTCCTGCTATAAAGAGGGATTCCTGCAAGAATTGTGTATCCTGTGCTTTCAAATTGCTCTATCAATACAGACTGTTATGAGTGTTATGTTTTGTTTATATGCAACTCTATGATTTATCTCTATGGCACTTGTTTCCTGTGATGCGTTTCCTGTTCTGTTCTGTGTGTTCTCTTCTAGGAACATGACTTCTGTTCACTAATGGCTTGCACTGTCATTATTATCTACGTAAAACATGGTGTCAGAAGCACTTGAATCTGCGCTGCTTCTACTCATGGGACACTGAAAGCTGCTAGTCTTGCAGTGAGAGGCCTTAGAGCTGACTGTGCCTCCTGTAGTGATTGCAGTCCTGTACTGAAAGCTGAGCACTGGAAGCAAGAAAAGCAGCATCATGGCAGCTGCACCCAGGGCCGGATTAACATAGGGGCAGATGGAGCAGCAGCTCCAGGCCCATGCCCCAGAATAGGCCCACAGAAAAGATAAATTTGTCTGCATTGATGGGCATTTGGACCACTATATATCCACCTCCATAGCAGCTACAGGGTCATGTGAGGTATCACCGGAAAGGTCAGAGCATGACCTTTCCAATGATACCAAACATGACCAGGTTTTATGTAACAATAAAATAAAATAAAAAATATTTCTTTATTTTTTTTATTTTTCTTTCTAACACAGCAATATTTTTCAGTTATAAAGGGAACAATGATGCTGCAGTAACTCACCATCTAATTTTTCATGTCACTAACAAGCGTGGAGGTGATGGTACACTCCATTAGTACGAATTGTTACATCAAGAACCTAAATCGCCACAATGCAGCGAAGTGCACTGGGGGGCTTTGGAACCCTGCGCCACTGATCTTTACACCTCGCAAGGTCAACTGAGGTGTTGTGTCAGACAGGACAGAGTCTGGCCTTTGCATTGATACCAAACATGACAATGTAAAATCTAAAAGAAAAAGAAAACAAAAAACTTTATTTTTTGTTCCAAAGCGATGGTATTGTCCATTTGTCACATATAAAATTAGCAATACCACTGCCATTACCGTTTCTTTTCCCACGTTGGGAGCAAGGACAGTGTTTTATTCATAGTCGTACTATTCATAAAACACCATTATCCAAAGCACATGGGAAATATCAAATTTTTTGGCTAAAATTGTATATTTTCTCAGAAAAATGCAGTTACAGGTTCCCATTTAATTTTTTTTTAACAAGAATTCCCTATAGAATATATAACCAGAGGTTTGGATGATAAAATATGAAAAAATAATTTTACACGCTGTGATGATTGCAGTCTGAATGGAAATTTACTCAAACAGTATCTACCTGCTTAGATATACCTACATATGCAATATTAAATAGCCTAAAATATGTTGTCATTTCACTAAATAGCCCACCAAAATATTCAGCTCCAGGCCCATAGAGATCTTAATCCGGCCCTGGCTGCACCCAGCATTCCACTACCTGAGACAATGAGGGTGAGTGGGGATTGCAGCAGTAACTGGGATAACTTCAGAGCTGAGTTTGAGGATTACTCCCTAGCAACAGGATTACATGAGAAGCCTGCAGCAGTGCAAGCAGCTACACTGAGGAGAGTGATGGGCAGTGAATGCCTTCATGTTTACAGCATAATCTGAATCTCCAGAGGAGCAGAAGAGCAAAACACAGACTGTGTTCAGTGGCCTTTGAAAATCTGTTTTTGGCATATAAATACATGGGAAAGATCCTTTTCCAAGTTGAAAATCCTGAAGTCCAGATTAAGATCATCACTGTCACAGCAAAACCTAGAGCCACTGATGCTCATTGCTGTAGAAAAACAAGTTGCGCTAAACCTAAAAGTAACAAAGATAAAAACATTAATTGTTAAAACAGTAATTGAATTTAAGCAGGCATGGGATAGGCATAAGGCTATCCTAAACAAAAGATAAATCAGGTAAAGTATCCATGTAATTGGGCAGACTAGATGGGCCGAAAGGTTCTTATCTGCCGACATTTTTTCTATGTTTCTATGTTTCTAACATTGACAGGTTTGCCAAGACCTCACCTGAGCTTAGCTCTTTGCTGTTTTTGTGAAGTGCAGGTCAAGGCCTTTATATTTATTGAAGTGTGTCTATAATTGTTTAAGTGAATGTTAAATGTATATTTTTTACAAGATGTTTTATAACTGTGAAACATAGGTTGATGAAACTCAGATGAAGGTTGCATACTCTACGACAAACCTTCAAATGTTTACATTTTTTATTGTGATTTCTCTGTTGCTACATTTTGAAATTGCTGCTAAAATGTATTCATTAAGAGAATTGTTGTATTGTCTATGTTAAAACTTAATTTTCCATATATTGTTATCTTATTAACCTCCCTGGCGGTCTAATTTTTTCAAAATTTTGTGTCTAAAAGCGTATCAATTTTTTTTTTAAAGAAAGTGTTTTTGTACATAGTTAGCCTGTAATAATTAGGAATCACGCACTGAAATCCGTGCAATCAAGAGTCCTTACTGGTAAAATCCTTTATAAATAAATAATGTATATAGTAAATACACTGAGTCCGATAAAGTTTGAAACATGACATAATAATTTATTATCCAAAATAATGCAAATAAATTGTATTCAATAAAATACAACAAATAACACTGAAATCTGTCTGAAAACAAGGGTGAGACGATGTATGGTCTGTTTCTTATCCTATACTGCCACATAGTGGCCGTTCATAAACATTGCACTATGGATTACAGTGTTTTATGATTTTTTTCTAAATTTGCTGCTGGTCCCGTGTAACGGGCTGGGCCTTGCACGTGTGTGCAGGAGTATGGGTGTGAGTCCAATATGCAGCGAAATAGCAGCAGAAGACAGGTTACAGGCAGGTTACGGGGTTTATTTGTAACTACAAATAAACAGACAGAACTGAATAACAACGGATACAAATAACATGGAATAGCAGGGGGAAGACGGGGCAAGGAGGATACCGGTATGAATGATGGTTCAGAGCTGAGGGGAAGCAGGAATGTCCTTGGTTCAGAGGGATTCCAGACAAGGATCTCAGGAGTTCAGGAAAGCAGGTCTGCACTAGGCAAGGCTGGGAACTTCAATGAGGAAGTTTAGAGTAAGGGGTGTAGCTTCCTCATATACAGGGTTGATTAGGGAGGATGAAGGGCAGGTGAGGTTCCAGGTCCATCATGCAAATCAAAGTCCAGGAAAGCATATGGAGATAAAGTCCTGGAACCTGCATATGGCAATGCAGGACATGGCAAAAAGGAGAACATAGGGGGCGCCAGAGGGTCTGGGCCTCCAGGACCTGACATCCCGCCCCCCTGCATCGTATGACTCGCACAGAGCCTTACCAGGAAGCAGCTCGCCGCGATCACACTGCGGGGGACAGCGAGGAAGCCAGGAGAAGGTGAGTATGCATCCAGCCCGAGTGTGACTCGGGGTTACCGTTCGCGGTAGTGAAATTTAATCCCCGAGTCACACTCGGGAATACCGCCAGGGAGGTTAAAATATTTATTTTGGAAATGTTCAGTTAATAAGTAGACATTTGTTGCACTTGTTATATTTTGTTAACATGTTTAAAAGTTTATTTTGGAAATGTACCTCTACCTATAATAGGAGATTTTTGAACTTTAAGTAAATTTTTCTGTGTTTTCTAAATAAAAGAGTTATTTTGAAAATGGTGTTTAGAAATATATTCTTCAACACAAAATGTAGGTTGGGCTTAATGTGGGTGTGGTTTGTGGGTGGGTGTAGCACAAGGGGCCCCATGATTTTCTATTGCCCGGGGGCCCCATGAGTTGTCAGTCCGCCCCTGTGCACTAACGAGGGTAGCGTCTGAAATGCAATGTGGGTGGCATGCGTTAAACACACTTATCCTAGCAATAATGCTTACACATCCAGACACTAATGTTAGCGTTCACTAGGGAATAGTTCCTGTAGTATATTAGATAAGCCAACCAAGATGTCAGTGTGATGATTTTTTTTATGTGAGTGCATTGTGACAGTCAGATAAATAATTTGCATGCATATTTACAGGGTTATTCAAAGAGATCCGAATTGCTGGAGAAAGGTAACCCAAAGCTGAAATTCAGCGTTCGGTTACCTTTCTTGGCCATTCGGCTATCCAGAGAGCAGGCAATTCGCCAAATACTGGCGAATTGCCTGCACATACGGTGCCTGTTCGGGGGCAGTGAAATCCCCATAGAGAAGCAATGCTTTGGCTATTCAGAGAACACAAACCAGCAGTGAAAGGTTCCCGAAATGCCCTGCCATTCGGTGGTTTAATTCGGCAGGTTTATTCAGGGGAATCCCATAGGCTTCAATGTGAAAAATATTCCCGTTTTAATACAATATCTAATAAACCGTTGATTATAACATTCTGCAGTAAAAAGACTCTTTATTTATAGATTTTTTTTTAGGACCTTTTAGGCATTTTTTGGGATTTTTTTGCAAACAATTTTTTTCTGTTTTTTTTTTAATCAGTTTTTCTTTTTTCCGTAACAGCCCTTTTTATTATCATCCATTGGATCTTATATGTAAATTTCAGACATTTAAGCTCTGTAGCTTGTTTGCAAACAGCGTTTCACTTTTCAAACATTCAAGCGTACTGTTTGTTTTTTTCTTCACCTCCTTCGTGTGCGGTGTCGGGTTTTTCTGGCAGCTGCGCTGCGTGTGATCGTCTCCTGCTCGGGTTTCTCTGGCGTCTTAATCCAGATGTTTTTGTGGGTTTCGGTGTGCGTTCGCCCTCATTTTGCGGTGAGTTTTTGGCGGGTTTGCAGTGACTTTTTCCTGCATTACGGTGGCCCTGTGGTGCTTGCTGAATACACCACAGGGTCACCGAAATGGGATCGCCAAATTGCGCCGAATTGAAGAGAACGAAAAGTCACCGAACGTGCGGTGACTTTTTGAGTCTCTTTGAATAACCCTGTTAGTCTTTTATGTGCGGATTTCTTATGTAAATCCTCAATTAATGTGAAGTCAGTGAAACACTCTAGTGATACAGCAAGGGACTTTCCCTGCTATATGAACGTGCAGGAAATGCGTTTTAAGTCATAATACCACTACATTTGCCTTGGGCATAGCAAGTCCACAAAACCTGGGGGATAGCCTGCCTACTGGCCTTGACTCCACATCAAGTAGTCATATTTTTTATATAAGATCCACAACTTCACAATTGATTCAGTCTGTGGTCTCTTCTTTTTTTCTTCTGCTGCTGCCATAAAAACTGCACTGTTACATGAAGAGTAATAGGAAATCCGTGAGCAGACACACAATGGATCATAGACAAAAGAAAACATACAAACCTTCCTAAAATTTACCTATATATAACTGTATTAACAAATAATCTGGTAACTCTAACACATCAAACATGCCCATCACTAGCAGACAGAGACATATCAGGTGAAAATCAGACCTGGCAGGAGAAGGGAACAATCGAGACCAAACAGCCGATTTGGAAAGTGAGATAAATGGGAGAATTTTTCTGGTTTGGCTATTTTGGCCTAGAATTTTCACTTCTCCAGTCATTCTCCTGAGTTTCACCTTTCTTTGAATAGACCTGATTCAGTTATTTGCAAACATATTACATATTTAGATGTAGACAAATACTCAGTATTCAATATGCAGAGATACACACAGACACTTTCGTACTCTCAAGTAAGAATACACATCCACAGTTATACATGCAGAAAACAAATACCATTGCGCACAATCATCTACAGACACACACCTACCAGGGCCGGCCCAAGCCACTGTGCTGCCTGGAGCGATGGATGAAATGCTGCCCCCCTCCCAAAAAACAACAAAAATCAAACGTATGAGTGTATCTCAGATAGGGTTGCCACCTTTCCTTCAAGCCAAACCCGAACACTCTAGGGTTGGGTTCAGGCGGCCATTTTTTTTGTAGTGTATACATTATGGCACGTGGTATACATGGCAGACTGGTGTTATGGCACACTGATATTATGGCGGGCACGCTGGTATTATGGCGGGCACACTGGTATTATGGCTGGCACGCTGGTATTATGCATGGCACGCTGGTATTATGGCACGCTGGTATTATGGCTGGCAGGCTGGTATTATGCATGGCACGCTGGTATTATGGAGAGTACACTGGTATTATGCATGGCACGCTGGTATGGCTGGCACAATGGAATTATGGCTGGCAGACTGGAATTATGGCTGGCAGTCTGGTTTTATGGCTGTCAGATTGGGATTATGGCTGGCAGACTGGAATTCTGTCACATTGGAATTATGGCTGGCACAATGGGATTATGGCTGGCAGACTGGGATTATAGCTGGCACATTGTAGTTAAGGCTGGCAGACTGGTTTTAAAGCTGGCACATTGTAGTTAAGGCTGATGCTGCGTTCGCTCACACTTGTCTTGCTTGTCTTGGAGTCGGTGGTCACTGGAGCCGCCCTGCCCTAGAGACGTAGATCTGGACGAGACCAGCAGGAGCCGGAGGACCACTCGTTTTGGGATAGGAGGCGGAAGCAGGTCCCGGATCGCTGCACGCATGCCAGAAGCCGGCAAACGTGAGTGCGCATAAAGGTCACGTGAGCCGTGGTGCCTGCGCGGAACAGCAAGGGGGCGGTGCGGACGTGCTGCGTCTCAGGCAGCGACGGGCGAACGCTGATATGTAAGTATGGGGCGGAGATGAGATGCCCGGTACCGGCTCGGAGTCATGTGTCCGGGTGGCAGAGGGTGTCAAACCCGGACACATGACTCCAAAACCGGACGGGTGGGAACCCGAATCTCAGAGCTCCACAGCAATAAAACTCACAGTAATGTGCAGTGTGTATGAAGACTCCCCTAGAGCAGAGTGTAAACAATATACATTCCCTTAATTTCTAGGAGAAGACAAGTTGCAGCATTCTCAGGGTTATAATCACACAAAAATGCCTTTTTTTAAAGTGTAAACAACTGGAACGTTACCCCTCCAAAGGCTTGAACAGGACTGAAATGTTCAAGTTTCAACCCCATTACAGCCACCCTACCTCGGACCTCCACCCTGGAAAAATAAAAACCCCCATAGAACAGTGTTATGATCATGGATGATTTCTGCCATAAATTATCATATTTTAATATTAACTGATTGACATACCAAAGAAGGACCACTAGGGGCAGTGTGTAGGCTGTTTGCCCTTATGTGGCACTGGCTAGCATTAAGCCAGCCTACTTTAGAGAGGTCTTTTCCTATTGGTAGAGAGGGTTTGTCTACTGGTGACTCCCACTGGGAATAAAAGGGGGACTTCCACAAAGGTTTAGGTCTCTTTCTCTTTGACCTGATACCTGAGACTGACCAGACCATGTGAAGTTTTCTGCAGCCCCCAGCTTGGGGCGTAGTAAGCATGCTTTTAGTTCATTGCTGTATTGTTTAAGTATTGTTGTTTAGTTTAATGTACTGTACCTTGACTGTGTGTATATGTTATTTTTTCTGTAGTTACTGTAAAGCAAATGATATAAACTGTGAATATAGATTGCCAAGTAAATTGTCATTCATATTGCACCGGTTTCTGTGTGTTTTTCTTATATATATTCGACCATATTACCCACACAATATAAATGTTATTGTTGCAACTTAGGGCTTTAATTATTGCATATTAATTCAATAATTAATGATGGATTTAGGCTAGGGTCAGACTGAGGCAGTGCGAACGTGCGTTCTGGCGCACATAATCACGGCCGCACTAGCAGCAGATGCCATGCAATGACGGCCAATATACGACGTACGGTCGCACAAAAGTCCGGCCGCGCAACGCAAGTGGAAAATGAACGCATTTTTTCGAGAACGTTAAACCGCTGGTACTGACGTACAGAGTGCGCTGCGGCCGCATAGCAGCGTGTGTGCGTGATTAGGAGACGTCAGACGCTGCTAGTGTGCGGCTAACATAACGTTCAAACAGCCGGATTTCCCTAGACTTCTTTTCACCCCATCGTCATGAAATACGTCCAGAATTGCGCATCGTCTGACCACTTAAGCGTATTCCGTGAAAAAATGCGTGCGCACGCATCGACGTACATTTTGACGGTGGCCGCAGAAAATGCGCTCATCTGTCCCTAGCCTTAATGCCCAAAACGAAACAATCAGCCTGTAACAGACTACAACACATATGGGGCCATATTACAATGTTGGTGCTAACTTAACCAGAGCTGTTGTAAATTTACCAGAGCCATTATAACCTATGGAGCTGTTAAGTTAACAACAGCTCTGGTCAGAAGTGTAACTAGAAACCTCAGGGCCCAGGTGCAGGAACCATGATGCCCCCCCACCCTAGGCAAAAGCATACCCCTCCTCCCGTTAACATGCTTTGGTCAACTCCTGGTCCACAATGTTGACTCCCGACAATATCACATTTTTTCCAGGTTCACTATGACCTCTTCAGTCCATCCCATTTTTAATGTAATTTGCACTATGTGTATCTCACAGAGCTCCACAGCAATAAACCTCACAGTAATGTGCGGTGTGTATGAGCGAGCGTATCACAGAGCTCCACCGCAATAAAACTCACAGTAATGTGCAGTGTGTATCAGTGTAAATCAGAGGTTTACAGCAACAAAACTCACAGTAATATGTGGTGTGTATCACAGAGCTCCAAAGTATAACTCACAAATAAGTACAAAATAAATAAAAATTATATATTATAGGCCAGCCCCCAGGCTCAGGCAGGCGAGTGTGGGCCCCCCGGACTCAAGGGCCCGGGTGCAGTCACACCCTCTGCACCCCTGGTAGTTACGCCCCTGGCTCTGGTTAAGTTAGCACCAACTTTGTAATACTACCCTTAATGTATAATGGGGGGTTCCCTCTATCTGGCGCTGCTCGCGTATATGTATAGGGATCTGTATCTGATAGTGGGTGTCGTAAGCAGATGCAATATAAAGTGCTTATTGATCATACATATATTTCAGAGCAGTATACATACATATCATGAAAAAATGTCATGAGAAAAAATAGATTATATTGCCACAGAAAATGTGTATCTGCAATCAGATTTTATCTTGATTTTAGCTCTGATCCATGTTGTATTCAGATTTGCTGTGCCTTTTTTACATGATATTTTTTCATGATATGTATGTATACTGCTCTGAAATATATATGATCAATATTGCATCTTCTTACGACACCCACTATCAGATACAGATCCCTATATAAGCACGCGAGCAGCGCCAGATAGAGGGAACCCCCCATGATGCATTTACTAAACCACAGGCAGTAGCAAAGCACTGACATCATACCCTCAGGAGGCAGCGCACGCACTCGTAATCTGAATCCCAGGGAGGACGCTAATAAAGGGCAACCCCACATTACATACATATAAAGTGTAGCAAGGTGCAATATTGCATACAGTTTGTGCAAACCAGACACATGTCTGTAAAGGCCTCAGTATTGGTAGATTTTTATTTATTTATTTATAAACGATTTTACCAGGAAGGATACATTGAGATTTCTCTCGTTTTCAATTACGTCCTGGTTCAAGAACATTAAAATGTTACAGTTGTTACAGAAATACAAAGTAATACAATGCAAGATATTAAAAAACACAAATATACAGATTAACAGAAAATAAATATGTAGGAAATAGTCATTATGTTACATGTTTACAGGTGCATTCCCTATCGAGGTATGTTAATAGGGAGCTCGAGTGACTTTAGACTGGGGGGAAGATTTGATGTTGTCTGGGAGGTTATTCCAGATTAGCTGACTTATCACATGCGACACTAAGGCTGGCGGCATACGAGTGCATTTGGTGCATGTGTGCGCCCGCACTTCCCCGCGTCTGTGCGGTTTTGACAGGGAGGGCCAGCCACCGGATGTGAAAAAGCCCTCCCCGTCAAAAAGCTAGACGGACACTGACAGGGATACAAAGCGCGAACCTCCATAGGCGGATCGCGCTTTGTACGCTGAGCGCACAGAGTGGAAGGAACGTCCACTTTCACGGACATTCCTTCCTCTCTCTGTTAATGCTTGTGTGCCGCAAGCCTTAGTGTAGAAAATACATACATCATAACATGCCCCAATAGTGAGGTATTATCAAGTACAAGGGTCAGGGAGGGTGTATGGACAGGTAGAATAAATCTTCCACCATGCCCAAAAAGATTGCATGGACACTGCTGCAGTACACAAAAGACAGACATAGCCCATATACCCTGAGGACCCACTGCTTGAATGCCCATGTCTGCCCTGCATTCGTAGGACATTTCATGTGAAGGGCTCACTTTCCCCCACTGCAATCACATTTCTTTTCATCACTGAAGCTCCTTTCCACATGGTCAAGAAACAGCAGGAGGGGAGGAGGGAGTGCTGCCGCGAGTGTGTGAGCACAGCCCAGTCCAGCCCAAGGAACTGTGTGTGGGGCGTCCTGTCTGGAGTGGAGAGGGGGGGGGTGAGAGCGGGGTGGGGTGCTGGAGGATGAAGGAGTCCAGAAGCGCGGGGATGAATACTAGAGCACTCACTGATTAGGCTGGATGGATACAGAGCCACTAATTCAGGGAGACTGAAGGGCAGCCGGAGTCACACAGAGACGACCTGGTTGACCTGGAGGAGAGACGAGCTGCATCCCAGCCAGCCGATGCACACGCACCTCACACGCACCTTGATCTCTCTCCCCCCGCTCTTCCATCCCTGGTCTCACGTGTATAGGGGGCGGGGCAAATGTGGATGCTCAGCGCTTAGAAAAAAAAGTGCAACAGCGGCAAAAAATGCCGCTCAACCAGAATTTGCCTCCTGGCGCACTTGCTCCACTGTGCTCCATGGACGGGCTGGCCCTGTACAACACACGTGGCAAACGGCCGCAAGTTAGGCAAGAACGTAAAACCGCTAGATGGACGCGCAGAGTGCGCCACGTCCGCGTACTGTGTGCGTGATGATACGAAGTCAGAAAGACCACATTTGCGACGTCCAGCACCTTGACGCACAAAATGGCTTTTCATATCATGTACCAATTCTTAGCATTTTTCATATTAATTTTATTTCCCATAGTTCTCTTTTTATTTCTACGTCCGTCAAGAAAAACGGACTGTGTGGTGTCTACAGTATCTTCCGTCAGTACGTCTGTCTGTTATGCACGCACGCAGAGTGCGCTCAGACTGCGTTCATCTGACATTAGCCTAAAACTGCAGTCGATTTTGTTGTCGAATATCTAGTGGTTTTGATAAAGTGTAAAAAATGCAATACGAATTGCTCTAAATTATTCAAGCTGCGTGAGGAGCGAAGACCTTGGCAAAAATAAAGGTTAATATCTAGGCTAAATTATTTAAATGCAATACAGAAACACATGTTGTGTAATATAGATTTGTCTTTATTTTTGTCAATAGTTTTAATAAAATCCAGATTTTTTTTCTCATAAAGAAACAAGAATATGGCCTTACAAAATACCACTATGTATATGCATTCATTGATAACAAATTTTTAATTTTCTAGGCTGGCTGCTGGTCTCCAAATAGGTCACTCATCGGTCACATAAGATCGCTCTGAATGCTGAGGTCACCGGTGATGTCCGTTTACTCTGAGTGCCGAGGTCACCGGTGACCTCGTGTTGAAAGATAGTGTAGCGCCACATAGCATGTAACCACCAAACAACTCAATAGCCGGTACCAGTGAATAGCGGTTTCCCCTAAACCAGACGCATATACACATAACCTGACACAGTGCAAATTAATGCTCATCGGGGTTTATGGCGTCTCTCATAGTTTTCTGTTCTGGTCTCCAATTCACATGAACTAGAATACAACTACAATTATGGTGCAGGATATTGTTACTAGGTGCTATTACAGTGTTTATAATTCTTCCACTCACAAATAAAGAGCCCCAACACTGGCTCTGAGTGCATCCACGCCTGTGGATCTCAGGTGGCCCACACACCTTACTGGGGATCTCTCATCCACATGAGGCATATAAAATAGAAAAGACAAGGAAATTATGCTGGTGTAGACCCAAGTAAACTAGAAAATCAATTTATTTGCCAATTTTACACTCACTACTGGAGGAGCTTCCATAGCTCTTAGATGCATATAGGTTTTTTGTTACACTGGAAAACCCAATAAACTGCCAAGGATTCAAGGACGTGACTGTGTTGACGAGTAGTATAATTTTAATAAAACATAAATAAAAACAGTAAAATAACATCCAAAGCGCATTTCGCCGAGTCCTACGACTTCATCAGCTGCTATGATTATGATAACCCACCCCGTCCTTTTATACCGTCCTTAAATGAGTAAATTAGCCACACATGTCCAGTTTAATTGTTAAGTGTGCGTATCACGCCTCCATTCAATCCGTTCATCACGGGCGCCGCCATCTTGGACATGCGCAGAACACTTCCACATGATGCTCTCCTACTTCTGGTCCGGCTACTCCCCACCACGTGCAAACTTTATTGTTCTTCTGGAATGGCACAAAAGTCTCTACGTTTCACAGACGCTTCTCAAATTAAACCGTTTAATCTCGGAAGCAAATAAAAGAACTTTATAATACATAATCCCACTGAGTTGTTGTCTCCCAGCCTTGTACCCTTCTGGATACCAAATTTGCAGCATGGTTCAAAACGCTAACCCGATGTATGTATTAAACATACTATTATAGGGGTTATATAATTAACTTGATGGGCATCTCCATCGACTCCACATTTCAAGAAAATTTATATATTTTTTTTATTTTTTTTTCACCCATCTGTAATATAATTTCTAAATGTGTTTATTTTATCCTAATGAACTATGTTTATCAAAAATACTTGTGCCTCATTAAAGAACTAAACATGCTAGTGTTCCTTTTTTATATATATATATCCTTAAGTAAATGTTATCTACACTTTTTCCCCCCAGTGACTATAGGGGTTATACAGAGAGAGCCGATATGGCCCCGAAATGTCACCGAACTGGGAATTTCCCTGTACAGTGACATTTCAGGGCCATTCGGCTATTCAAAAAGCAGACAGTTCGCCAAATTTTGGCGAACTGTCTGCACGTACGGTGCCTGTTCAAAGGCAGTGAAATCCCCCATAGAAAAGCAATGGTTAACCTATTCAGAGACACCAAACAGCAGTGAAAAGTTGCCGAATTTCCCTGCTGTTCGGTGTTTTCATTCGGCTGGTTTATTCAGGCGAATCCCATAGGCTTCAATGTTAAAAATATTCCCGTTTATATTCAATATCTAATAAACCGTTTATTATAGTCTGCAGTAGAAAGTCTCTTTACTTACAGATTAATTTTTTTTAGGATCTTTTAGGCTTTTTTTCTTAATAGACAGAAAAATACAACACAGCGCTTAAAGACCTGAGTCCACAAGAAAGTGGGGTAGATACATTATATGTCCATAAACAGTAGTCCTTATCTTCAGAAGTAGGTCTTCTTAAAAATACAGATGGGGTATACACTGTAGGAGAAAACACAGAGAGGACCAAAATTGCACAGTATAACAGCACCCAAGATGAGAGTGACTTGTATTCATATTTAACTCACATTCTGGGGAGCCTACGACCGGCTCTCAGGAGTAAAGCGGACAGGGACTTATACCAGGTGCCCATAGACCCTTCGATCCACTTCTCCGGGGTTTGCCGAAAGAGAAAATACTGCAGAAGAATTGACAAAGACCAAAAAAACACCTCTTGGTGCAGTAAATCACAAATAATTTTGTGGTTTTAAAAAAGCGAGCCAAATTAAAACTCACAAGCGGTTGAGCCTCTATTGGCTCCATCACAATGTGCACAGGGAATCATATAGGTGTTCCCCAGACCTTCTTTGCAGGATAAAGGCAGACAGCAATTGAATTAAAATAAAAACATTTATTGATTTAAAATATACAGATCATATCTACCAGGACGCGTTTCGCCATTAATGGCTTCCTCAGCTGGAGATTACACGGTTGTTCTTGCTGCTGCCTTTTTATACAATGAGTTCCTTAAAAGTGGTTAAACAATTAAACCCTTAAAGAAAGTGGGGTATATCTCGGATGGGCGCTGCACCTTGTGATTTCTTAATCAGAGAAATCTATATGCTCTGGAGTTAATAGACTCTAAAGCTTGTGTGTCTATTGATAGTACACAGAAAGATACTCTCAGTGTCATACAGGAATTGGAAAAAATACCATGGCAAGAGGGCTACATCCTAGTGACATGCGACGTGAAATCTCTTTACAGCAATATACCACACAAAGAGGGGATAGAGACCATAAAAAAACATCTCGAAGAAGAAAAAGATATACCTCCAGAACAAAAGGAGTTCATATTGGAAGGGATCAAACTGATATTAGAAAATAACTATTTCTCCTTCAATAAAGATTACTACCTACAAACAAAGGGCACACAGCGATGGGAACTCATTTTGCCCCGAGCTTCGCCAACCTCTACATGAGTACTTGGGAAGAAAGAATCACAGAAGGGAGAGAGGAAAACATCATTCTATATCGGAGATATATCGATGATATATTAATGATTTGGAAAGGAGGAGGAGAAGAACTCAACACATTTTTAACCCACTTAAATATGAGGGACCCGAACATCAAATTGGAGAGCACATGGAGTGACACAACCATCGACCACTTAGACCTAACCATCTTCCCAGAAGGGAATACGATACACACAAAGACCTTCTTCAAGCAAGTGGACACGAATAGTTACATCAATAAGAACAGCTGCCACTTGAGAAGATGGCTAGAAGGAGTACCTAAAAGTCAATATATAAGAATAAGAAGAAATTGTTCCAAAGAGACTGACTTCAACGTCCAAGCCAGCAAACTGAAAGCACAATTCATAGAAAAGGGGTATGACGAAACAAAACTCGAGTCAACAAAAAATGAAATTGCACTCACAGACAGAAAAGAATTTCTAAAATACAAAGACAAGGTCACGAAAGATTTCAACCACTCAGCAACACCTATTATCTTCTCCTACAGCCAACAAGATAGAGAATTCCGGAAAATAATCAAAAAATTCTGGCCCATCCTACGTGAAGATCCCGTACTGCAAGAAATCCTGCCTCTCGAACCAAGAGTTATCTGTAGAGGAGTAAAGAACCTAAGATCGAAACTCACTACTAGTGAATACGTTGCCAAAAAAATGCAAAATCTGAACAATCCATTTCAACAAAACATGGGTTTTTTTGGGTGTGGCAACTGCATCAGCTGCAGGAGCACGGGCAATGTAAAAAGGCATATAACCACGGTCGAAAACAGGCGAGGAAAATGGAAAATAAAAGAAATCCTCACATGCTTTTCTACCAATGTGATTTATCTGCTCATTTGCCCGTGTGGGCTAAAATACATAGGAAGAACAACGAGAGCACTAGGAGTAAGAATTAGAGAGCATGTGAGAAACATCGAAAAGGGCGTAGAAACACACAGTGTCCCAGCACACTTCAAAAGAGCACACAATTGTGACCCCAGAAACCTCAAATTCTTGGCAATCAAAAAAATAAAAAACAATAGGAGAGGAGAGGACCTGGCAAAGAAAATAGGCCAGGAAGAAATGAAGTGCATATATGAGTTTGACACGCTACATCCCATGGGCCTCAATATGGACTTTGAATTATGCCATTTCCTTTAACTCCATCAACAGTCTCACTAAAGTAATACTCACCTAGCACACCATGACCAAAGCACTCTTCTTATCACAAACGGCCTATTCCTCCTATAAGTACCCTTCACCATATAGAAACAGACAAACCCTCCTGTTACATTTGGGGTTTCAAGACCCAAATTATTCTCCATCTATTAAAGGATTAAACCTGAACATTCCTTCTCTGACAGACCATCACTTGAAGATTTTTATTAATCTGCTTATTTCCGCTGCAATATCGGAGACCCCTATTTACGGACCAATAGGTTTCCCCCTCAGATCATATACTTCTCTTACGATTTATGTTTTAAATTCCACACTATCAGGGATACATCACTTGTAAATACACCTAGATGTTCCTCACGAAATTATCATTGGAGCGAACTTTCCTCACCATATGCAATGTTCCCCAATATGTTCCGAACCATCTCATTACCATCATACTCTCATCCCAAAAACCCTTCACCTTATAGAAACAGACAAATCCGCCTGTTACATTTGGGGTCTTTAGACCCAAATTATTCTCGATTAAAGGATCAAACCTGAACATTCCTTCTCCCACAGACCATCACTCGAAGATTTTTATTAGTCTGCTTATTTCCATTGCAATATCGAAGACCCCTATTTACGGACCAATAGGTTTCCCCCTCAGATCATATAATTCAACACCATCACACTATCAGGGATGCATCACTTGAAATTACTCCTAGATGTTCCCCACGAAATTATTATTGGAGCAAACTTTCCTTACCATATGCAATGTTCCCCAATATGTTCCGAACCATCTCATTACGCTCAATTGAAAATCATACTCTCATCCCAAAGCGGTCAGTTCCCAGTATAAAAAGATTATGACTGGTATAGATTCGACCATCCAATGGCCTAATAGCCCCTTTCTCCCAGATCCAGGTGGAATTGTACGATCACATAGTCGCCACAGTTTGAACTCTGGACACTTCCAATATACAAACACAGGCCTCCGACGGAACAGGTGATATATACCACACACATTTACTGGCAGTCGTTAGGAGACATCTATGAACCTTTTTGACCCAACATAGCATCGGTAGTTCGAAGGAAACTGCTAAGAAATCGAAACTCATGATCGGATTGGTGGACTAAGAACATGTGACCCGGCAAATCAGGAGACCGGGCGAATTCACCGCAACACGCATGCGCAGCAACCAGAAGACGAAAACGAAAGTAAAAACGCTACCACACAGCATATAAAAGCCGGACAAGCATTAAGAGAGGTTATCCAGCTGAATAGGCCAGATTTACTTGGCGAAACGCGTCCTGGACCCTCACCCTTTGTTTTTATTTACTCTGTTAAAACCCTTTTACAACGATTGTTGTTATATCTTTTATTTTGATTAAAACCCTTTTTTCCCTTAAACCCTGTATCCTGATTATTCTCCAAGCCCGGCGATATTTACCCACAGGGCAGAATCCAGCTGTAACTCCGCCAGGACTCCAGCCCAGCAGAGGAAAATAGCCAGCGGCAAGGAAGAAACAAGGCAGTGGAGGGAAAGGAGGGTGCCTGGCCGCCTTTACTGGCTGGGAAAGCACATAAGAGTGAGCGTGGTTTCTGTACCGGCTCAGACCCATGTGAGTTGACATCGTTTTGTCGTTTTACCCATAGTTATTTACGGTAATACACTATCCTGCTTCTTTATCCCCTTTTTTTTGAGGCTCCATTTCAACATCAAGAAGAAGGAAAAGAATCCAATTTTTCCTGACCATCCCCACTCCACCCTTCAACCACAAGGTGGCAGCAAAGGATAAGGAATATATTCCCTCTTCCCTTATATGCAGAACATTACATAGGACTTAGCACCTTCCAACCATAAGGTGGCAGCATTAGACTGTGGACACAGTGAAGCACAACTTTTTATCCTACAGGATATCACTCTCATCCTATTCACTGTATAATATCATATACGTATAATTTTTTAGGTCTCCAGCACCCCAATACATCTAGTGCTGGAACAACGGTTTACAACACATGATTTCATTTGTATACAATATGTATTTTCATTCTGTGTACTATCAATAGACACACAAGCTTTAGAGTCTATTAACTCCACAGCATATAGATTTCTCTGATTAAGAAATCACAAGGTGCAGCGCCCATCCGAGATATACCCCACTTTCTCCAAACCGCATCCAGGTAGATCTAGGCACTACTAAAATATCCCAGGAAGGCGGCAGCACTTTTCACCTCAACCCAAGAGACAAGCGCCACTCGTAGTTAAAACCCCTTTTCTAATTAAACCCTTAAAATCCAATTAATAGCGTTTTTTCTTTTTTCTGTAACAGACCTTTTTATTATCATTCATAGGATCTTATGTGTAAATTCCAGGCATTTTTGTTCAGTAGTATTTTTGCAAACAGCATTTAAATTTTGACACTTTCAATTGTATTTTTTTTTTTACCTCATTCGTCGGCTTGTTGGTTTATTTTGGCGGCTGGTCTACACTGTGATCGGCGGCTAGCCAGCGTTTTCCAACGTGTTTTTTGCGGTGGTTATGGCAGGTTTTCGGTGGGATTGCGGCGGGTTTTCACTGCACTCCGGGGACCCTGCGGTGAATGTTGAATTCCCCGCAGGCTGGGGAAATTTGATTCCTCGAAGTACAGGGAACAATAGGGCACAGAAATGTCGCCGACATTTCGAGCTCTCTGAATAACCCCCATGTGGTTCTTTTAGGCTAGGGTCAGACGAGCGCGTTTTCTACGGACTGTGTGCTTGTGCAGTACGGACACACTTTTTGACGGAAGACGCAGTAGTGGCCACACAGTCCCTTTTTGCGACTGACGTTATTTTTGACGGATGTAGGAGGGAAAATAAATTAAAATGAAAAAACATTTTGTCTGTCAAAAATGCTGGACATATAAATGCAGTCCGTCTGACCACGTTCCATCACTCACACACAAAGCTATGCGGACGTGGCACACTCCACACGTCCGTCCTAGCGGTTCGACGTTCTTGCTAACCTGCGTCCGTAGTGCGCTCGCACTTCCGTGCGCACGTACTTCGTGTGTGGGCCTTCATTGGTCATGATTATCTGCTACCACGGACGTACTAAAGTGCGGCTACACGGACGTTAACACTGCGTTCGTCTGACCCCAGCCTTAGATGTAACAAATCTGTGCTGATAAAATGTATAAATGAACTTATGTTTATTTTGTTTTTATTTATTATTAATATTGAATATATTTGTATAATGGAGTGATAAAGTGCATCATGTTTGGTGTTCTTTATGTACATAAATAAACCATTCTATTACTTAATATAAAAGATAATGATATTATTATTTATATAAATAGAATACTATCATATTGTATATCTGATTCCATTCTTTAAGTGAACCCTTGTTTACCGGATTTCATATTAATTACAATGTATAACTATTTTTATTGGTGTATAGAACTTAAATACACAAAACTTCCAAAACAACACCTTTACAATAATTATCTTTTTTAATTGAGATATTCCCCCATATGGATTTATCCCCTTAACCCCCACATGTTCAAAAAGGGTACAAGGCTAGGTATCCTATATAAAAAATGTACATCTTCAAAGTCACTGTTCAATCCACCCAGTGTTGAAGTGCCCAATTCAAAAACACATCTCATTTCTTCACACCCCAATCTATTCATTATATCATCCTCCACTATTATTTATTAAGCGCCAACACATTCCACATCGCTGTACAAGCTGCAATGAGTAAAGACAGGGCAATTATACAATACATAAAGGAGGCCGGTCAGTATTCCTGCCAACAGATACAGGAGGACGTGAGGACCCTATTCCCGTGTGAACTTACAATCTAGATGGGTGAGGGGGCCATATATTTTAAGCCTATGGGAGAACTTCCATGTTTCAATTTAAAATGTGAGGAGATGGAGTGGTTTTCAAATTGTCTCTTCACATTCCTCACATGTTCAGAGATTCTGACATCGAGGGCTCTTTTTGTTCGCCCTATGTATTGGAGGCCACTCCAATAGATACACCACATTTTTGGAACAGCAATTTAATACTTCTTCAACCTTGTATCTTTTGGTTTTCTTATTTGTATATTCATTTCTATATCCTTTCCTACTAGGGGCACTATTACATTGATCAGGTCTCTCCTTAGCATCCCCGTTTTAGTGTGATATTACGGTGCATGCGCTAATGCAGCAGCCTGCACCGTAACACGGTGCTAAACCTAAGTACTGCCGCGAGCATCCCCTCCATGGAGTCCATAGGACTTTGCCGCAGTCTCTCTCTGCTACCGGCGCCTAGAAGAGGCCGATGGAGCCGCCGTTCTCGCCGAGGGATTAGAGGCGAGTATCTAATTTTTGGTGGTGCTGACGGATTCTGCAGCAGCAGAATCTGTTAGCACCAGGTCCTGGCTGTGGGTAACTTTCGAGTTAACCGCAGCCGGACGGTAATTAGCATTAGTATATTGTAATACTAACATTTCGCGCTCCCCATGTTAAGCAAAGTACAGCAACCTCACACTGAAAAGCACAAGATCCGAACCGCTAACGGGTTTTTTAACCTGTTAGCATTCGGATTGTAATATGGTGCGCCCACGCTAGGGCCATCAGAGCTAACGTTAACACTCACACAGGTGAGCATTAACATTGTATTAGGGCCCTACCTGTAGATCTACATGCTAGACACCGTCCACAGTTATAGAATACATTTTTTAAATTATTTTTCTCATTCACTTTAGGCTTACTGTGAACCAGATTTATGTTTAGATTTTTTACCCCTTCATAAATCACCTTATCTTGCTCCCCTATTAACTTTAAATTTTTATCCCTACGGAGAACATGCCAATGTTTTCTGATCTTTTTTTTATATTTTTGGCTTTATTATTATAGTCACAAAGAAATGTGACTCCTTCTTCTCTCGTGTTGTTCTTTGGTTTATATTTAAACAGCTTTCACGACTTTCCTGCACAAATTTATCGATGACTGAATCTAGTTCTATTTCATTATAACCCTTTTCCAGAAATTCTTTTTTAAGTACATCTGCTTGTTGTTTGAAGATTTTAAGATCTGAGTAGTTTCTTCTCAACCACATGAACTGTCCTTTTGGAATACCTTTTAGCTAAACTGGGTTGTGACAACTAATGGTCTCTATATATGTGAACAGGTTTGCACGAAGGTTCAAGCCACCTACATACCCAATGTTAGAGGGAAACCCAGCGTTTTTCAGCTCTAGACTAAACCCGGTATGGGCGAAACGCGTTGAGTTATGCCTCTTCTTTGTTTTTAAGTTATTCTGTCTCTTTTTCTTGAGTGGTCTTCTTTATGACGGTATACGCTGGGTTTTCCTTCAGTTTTCCCCTAACATTGGGTAGGTAGGTGGCTTGAACCACCGAGGTATAGGTAGTGACTACTCCCTATTTTGTGTATGTCCTTTGGATAACTGATATCTGATGAGGTACCTTCCTTGCTCCCTTATTGCATTCTGATCTGACCACCTTTTCTATTCAATTTGCCTTATTTTTCGTTGGTGTGTGACTTTTTTAATTAATAGTTAACCCTCTTGTTGCCACTCCTGTTGCACTTCATGCAAACCTGTTCTCTTTTGTTAATTGTTTGGGTTATGCCCTGTGTAGTGGCTTATTGAGCCCCGTTTTGTTTTGTTCGTTTTTTCTCTATATATGTGTCATGACCCATGAGTTAGGATTTATTGTATATTTTTCTGAAGGATCTTCCTTTCGCTGCTAGCAGCTATCTTTCTTAGCTATTTTGTTCCTGCTGGGTTTCCTTAGCTTGCTGTATCAAGCTAGATTCCACCCCTTTCTCAGTGTCATGTGCGGAGTTACTTCCTGGTCACATAGCAGCCATTCTGTGCTCACTGCTGGATAAAACTAATGTCTTTTTACCTGCATTGCTGTACACTATTACAAGATCGTCAGTCTGATCATTAAACTCTTCAAACTGGATTCATCTTTCTACGTGTCAGTTTTGCTGAGTTGAAGCTATCTGCCGAACTTTAACGTGTGAGTACTGGTCAAATACAGACTTAGCTAGTCTAAAGCATCCATGTCTCACAGCTTTGCTTAGGGAAGCAGAATAATATGTGTTGACATCCACCTCTTTAAAAAACGTTTTAGACTTACAGGGTTATTCAGAGAAAGGTGAAAACCAGGAGAATGGCAGAAGAAGAGAACAATCTAGACCAAATAGCTGATTTGGAAAGTGAGATAAATGTGAGAATTTTTCTGGTTTGGCTATTTTGACCTAAAATTTTCACTTCTCCAGTCATTCTCCTGATTTTCACCTCTCTCTGAATAGCCCTGATTGATACAATTTTGGTTAAAATTGTGTATATCCGTATAAATGCAGTAACCGGTTGTCCATTTCTGATTGTCTTTTAAATATAGTTATCTATTCCATGCCATACTTTAAGGACTTTAGTGATAAAATGTTAAAAAAATTCCTAACGCCATGTAAATGATTGAAATTTGATGGAAATTTACATTTCAGTTAATATGTACTTGTTATTTCTGCACTGTTTGTGTTTACAGTAGGTCTAATTTTCCTCTTACTCGTTTATGGAACCCACACATTATATACCGTTTTTCTCGCAATTATATAAACTTTGTAAAGATACTATTATTTTCATCATATCGTATAATTTACTATAAAACAATTTATGAAATCTGATGAAAAAAATGGAAAACCCACACATTTTCTCAAACTTTGACCCCAAAATATACAACCGCCAAAAAAGACCCTGGCTACATAGTTTCTAAATTTTGTCCTGAGTTAGAAATACCCAATGTTTACATGTTTTTGCTTTTTAACCCCTTCAATGCTGAAACATTTCACCTCTGTGTGCTCATCCTGTTTAAATGCAATATGAAGTCACGGTTTATCATAGGACCCAGACAATTTGCTTTTATAACTATATAATAAAATATATATATATATATATATATATATATATTTTATTTTTTTTACACCAAACCTGATCATGTTTGGCATCATTGGAAACGCCATGCATTGGCCCTTCCAATGGTACCAAACAGACCCTCTAGCTGCCACTGATCAGAAGATAGAGGTCCAAATGACCCCCCCTATTTACACCTGGCAGCAAGGGGGTTAACTGCCCAACTGACAACATCGCACATATGGCAACAACGTCAGTGGGTGGGGGATGCCCCAGTGGCTTGGCTGACAAAGATGTAAGCCACCTCCGAGAGAAGTCCGCGATCCGGACTGGCACATATGGGGTTAAATAGAAGCTTTTTTAATAAGGTCACACTGTGACCTTTCCAGTGATGCCTCTCCCTTTTTTACATTTCTCAGCCGTTTGGGAGGGAAAGGGGTCCAAAGGCCTCCCTCCCTCCCTTTCAGGCACACTCCTGGCTGGTGCCGAGGGGCACCTGAAAGTGACATCATCGCGCCCCGTAATGACGTCAGTGAGCTGGTCCGAGTACTTAAAACCGGAGGTCTGACTTCAAGGAAGACCAGGGAGGTAAGTATAGGGAGGGGGGGGGTTAGAGGATCATGACGTACACCAGTGTTTCCCAAACCTGTCCTCGGGACCCTCAACTGGGCCAGAATTTCCAGACCACCTTGGGGAAAAGCTGACTGAATCCTGCAATCACTGAGCAGCAAATCATATCACCTATGCTGTGCTTCAGATATCTGGCGAGTCAGTGGGTCCTGAGGACTGGTTTGGCATATACGGACGTACAGGGTTCGCCCTTGGTCCTTAAGGGACTTTTTTCCAGGACCTACAATGTATGTCATTGGTCCTTATGGGGGTTAAATGTTTTTTCTCCTGTGGGAATCTTTTTATCTGCTGCAAGAGATGATTTGTGGGCAAACCATTTCCCACAGTCATTACAATTAAATGGTTGATCGCCTGTGTGAATCCTTGCATGAGCTGTAAATTGTGAGGCATGCATAAAAGAGTTCTACATTCTTACATTTAAACTGTATTTCTCCTATGTGAATCCTCTATGCACTGCAAGCGTTGAAGCCTCGGTAAAACACTTCCCACATTCACTGCATTTAAATGTTTTTTCTCCTGGGTGATGCCTTTTATGTGCTGTAAAATTTGAGGCTGCGGTAAGGCATTTTCCACATTTAGTTCATGTGAATTCTTTTATGGTCTGCTAGAAATGAGGACGCAGTAAAAGATTTCCCACATTAATTACACTTAAATATTTTTTTTCCCTGTGTGAATCCTTTTATGTGTTGCAAGATTTGAGGTCTGGGTAAAACATTTCCCACATTCCATGCATTTAAAAGGTTTTTCTCCTGTGTGAATTCTTATATGTCCGTGAATACTTGAGGCATCGGCAAAACATTTACCGCATTCAGGGCAAACAAATGGTTTTTCACCTGTGTGACTCCGATTATGTCTTGCAAGATTTGATGCCTGGGTAAAACATTTCCCACATTCAGTGCATTTAAATGGTTTTTCTCCTGTGTGAATCCTTTTATGTGCAGTAAGTTCTGAGACTGTGGTAAAGCATTTCCCACATTCAGAGCATGTAAATGGTTTATATCCTGTGTGAATCCTTTTATGTACTGTAAGATCTGAGGCTGTGGTAAAGCATTTTCCACATTCAGTGCATGTAAATGGTTTTTTTCCTGTGTGAATCCTTTTATGGTGAGCAAGAGATGAGGATGTAGTAAAAGATTTCCCACAGTCATTACATTTAAATATTTTTTCTCTTGGGTGAATCCTTTTATGTGTTTCAAGATATGAGGCCTGGTTAAAACATTTCCCACATACACTGCATGTAAAACCATTTTTTCCTGTATGAATCCTTTGATGCTTTTTAAGAGCAATACTGTCTGTACAATGTATCCCACAATCAAGAAATGAGAATGGTCGTTCGTCAGTGTAATCGTGTTGGCGGGTAAGGGACGGCTTTATGGTAGAATTCTCTTCACTAAACATTGTAGTATAAGGTTCTTCTTCTCTGCTATTAGTTTCATGTATCACAGGGCCAGACTCTGAATATGAGACTTTCCCCATTTCAGAAGAAGGCGCTGAATGTCCTTTATAAACTGGATTATGAGTAAGGGGATCTGTATAATATATACTGTGATCTGGCTTTCTGGATTCTATTAAGGACTCGCTGTGGTTTATTTCCACTGGGTTTGTATTGGATTTTAAATATTCTCCATTATTATCAGCTAACCATTCTGTCTTTGCCTTTTCTGGGGGTTCATACATGTCGCCGTCTGTGAGATTTCCGTGTTCATTTATGGGTGATTCTTCCTTAATGTCTGTAGATGGATATTCAGTCTGTGTATGTTCTGGGAGGGGAGAAATGCCAGAATGTGAGATATCTCCTTCTCCCTGTGACTCTGATTCTGTCCCTGTATAAGTAGAGGTATATTGTGTCTGTGTATGTTCTGGGGGTTCATACTTGTCGCTGTCTGTGAGATTTCCTTCATCACATGAGGCCGGTTCCTCCTTAATATCAGTGGGTGAATATTCTGTAGGTTCTGTGATTGGATAAATCGCTTTCTCTGGGACGTGTCTTTCTTCAGAAGCCAGAGATTCTCGCTCTGTGTATGTTGCAGATTCAGCTCGTCCTTTTCGCGTCTTGTTCAGATACTTTTCCACATTATTGCTCATAATTTCACTTCCATTTTCACATCCAATATCCCATAAAGAAACCGGAGGGTGAAATTCACCGGATACAGCTTTATCTATTGGAGGGAAAAATCACATTGACACATGAGACGTTCATTCAGGAACACGTCTATTACACGGCACAGCCAACATTTCAGGTGATTATTGGGACACGTTGCTCTGGGATTGTCGTCAGGAGCCATGCCCAAGGTCACGGAATAAAATAAAGAGGACCTGTGCTCAGGCTGGCTCTATAAAGGGTTAAAGTTTGTTCTCCAAATTCAAAATGCAGGCCAGCCGCTTTCCTGCCTTACCAATATGCCCTTACCCTCATGGGCCCAGCCTGGATTTCAGGCCAGGCTTTTCATCAGCAGTAATTATAGTAGATGTCCTCTCTGCCAGGCCCAGACTGGCCATCAGGCATACCGAGCAATTGTCCGGTGGGCCGATTGGCTTTAGGACCAATTGGCTAGCTCTATCTTTTATACAGCTGTTGGGCGCTTGTTTTGTTTTTATTTGTTGTTTTTTTTTTAATTCTTTATTTTGGGATTTTACATAAGCCAATAATTAGTGATGCGCCAAAATGAAAATTTGGGACCGAAACAGATACCGAAAATGCACGATGAGCTTGGCCGAAAACGACTTTCTATATATACACATAAACACACTGTCAGGGTTATTCAAAGAGATCTGAATGGCTGCCGAAAGGTAACCGAACGCTGAAAATCAGCGCTCGGTTACCTTTCTTGGCCATTCGGCTATTCAGAGAGCAGGCAATTTGCCAAATGTTGGTGAATTGCCTGCACAAACGGTGCCTGTTTGAGGGCAGTGAAATCCCCCCTAGAGAAGCAATGCTTAGTCTATTCAGAGAACAAAAAACAGCAGTGAAATGTTGCCGAAATGCCCTGCCATTCGGTGGCTTCATTCGACAGGTTTACTCAGGCGAATCCCATAGGCTTCAATGTTAAAAATATTCCCGTTTTAATTCAATATCTAATAAACCGTTTAATATAATATTCTGCAGTAAAAAGTCTCTTTTATTCATAGATTTTTTTTTAAACCTTTTTCTTTTTCTGTAACAGTCCTTTTTATAATCATTCATTGGACCTCATATGTAAATTTCACACATTTTCGCTCAGTAGGTTGTTTGCAAACAGCGTTTCAATTTTCAAACATTCAAGCAAACTGTTTTTTTTCCTTCACTCCATTCGTCTGCGGTGTCGGGTTTTTCCGGAGGCTGCTCTGCGCTGTGATCGGCTCCTGCTCGGGTTTCTCCGGCGGAGTTAATCCAGATGTTTTTGGTGTACATTTGCCTGGGTTTTGCAGTGAGAGTTTGGCAGGTGTTCAGCGGCTTTTCCCTGCACTACGATGGCCCTGTGGTGCTTGCTGAATACACCGCAAGGTCGCCGTACAAGGGATCGCCGAATCAAGCCGAATTGAAAAGAACAAAAAGTCACCGAACATGCGATGACTTTTCAATTCTCTTTGAATAACCCTGTGTGTAATATATATATATATATAATTAGTGATGCTCCGAAATTACAATTTTGGAACGAAACCAAAAATGACTTTTATCCCCATCAATTTATTTTAAGATAGTTTTTTGTATAACTGTATTAATACTAGACTTTATTAAATTAATATCATGAATTTAAATTAATCCACATTAAAATTAAGATTTTTTTTGTCCTATTTTGGTGGAGTTATTTTGCATCTCGTGCATAGATTCATGCGTAAAATTTTTGGACACACACACACATTTTATAGTTGCAGAAGACATGTACGCATCCCAGCAATTCAGAGAACTCTGCAACTATAAAATTTATTATTTGCTGTGTGGAGGCATTTAATCTAATTTTTTTGCCCTCCACCACAATTTAAATGCGTAGATATATATCTATCATCTATAATGGCTCAGATAGAGCCTAAACATCAGTCTGTTTATATGTTGACTAAATAAAAGATATGATTTAAATTATGTCTCTACTCTCAGGGTTATCCAAAGAGATCCAAATGGCTGGAGAAAGGTAACCAAACGCTGAAAATCAGCGTTTGGTTACCTTTCTAGGCCATTCGGCTATCCAGAGAGCAGACAATTGCCTGCACATACGGTGCCTGTTCGAGGGCAGTGAAAACCCCATGAAAAGCACTACTTCGGCTATTCAGAGAACACAAACCAGCAGTGAAAGGTTCCCGAAATGCCCTGCCATTTGGTGGTTTAATTCGACAGGTTTATTCAGGCGAATCCCATAGGCTTCAATGTTAAAAATATTCACGTTTTAATTCAATATCGAATAAACCGTTCATTATAAAATTCTGCAGTAAAGAGTCTCTTTATTTATAGATTTTTTAGGATATTTTAAGCATTTTTCTGGATTTTTTTTTAAGTTTACTTATTTTTTCTGTAACAGCCCTTTTTATTATCATTCCCTGGACCTCATATGTAAATTTCAGACATTTTCGCTCAGTAGTTTCTTTGCAAACAGCGTTTCACTTTTTAAACATTCAAGCAAACTGTTTTGCTAATTTATTCACTGCCTTCGTCTGCGGTGTCGGCTTTTTCCGGAGGCTGCGCTGCGTGTGATCGGCTCCTGCTCGGGGTTTTCGATGGGTTAATCCAGATGTTTTTGTGGGTTTTCGGCGTGCATTCGGTGGGTTTTGCGGTTCGTTTTCGTCAGGTTTGCGGCAGCTTTTCCCTGCAATTCAGGGACCCTGTGGTGCTTGCTGAATACACCGCAGGGTCACCGAAATGGGATCGGCAAAACAAACCGAATTGAAGAGAACGAAAAGTCACCGAACGTGCGGTGACTTTTCGATTCTCTTTGAATTACCCTGTCTGTTATGTTTTTGGATGCTGCACCCAGACTCCTACAGCTATTGTGCCTGTTGTGTTTTGTGTTTTGTTTTTTGTGTGTGTGTGTGTGTGTATATATATATATAAATGTTTCTCTCTTAGTAATCTGTTATTTTTTTTAAAGTGCAGAAAAACAAAGCATTATAAAAGGGGCCTTCAAGATGCAAAGGAAAAGACATACATATTCATTTTGCAATGGTTTAAGTTCCATTAACTTTTTGGAGGCATGGATGTAAGCTCCTATGAGCAGGGCCCTCTACACCTCTTGTTTCCATCCTATGTCCATTTATCAGTATCTTGTTCCCTTTGGTTATTGTAAAGCGCTGCGGAAACTGCTGGTGCTATATAAATGTAATAATAAGAATGTCTTTGAAGACAGCCTGGCTGTGATGTGACACAGCCCCACATTGAGCAGACACCGCTGGAAGGAGGTCAGTGATAAATCACTGAGAGGCCAGAGGTTACTGCTTGCCCTGATAGTGTGGATCATGCAGAAATAAATATGTGTAGCAGCTCCTGCCTCTCTCCAATTACAATTATCTCCAGCTAAGCAGCATTGAAAGAGTGCTCGCTCAGTGTCAGCAATTTTCGGCTGGTGTTTTATTTTCGGGCTGAAACCGATAACCCCTTATCGGCAGATATATATATATATATATAGATATTATATTTATATATATATATATATAAATATAATCGGTGGCCAAAATTCCGGTGCATCCCTGCAAATAAGACAAGTGGAAAAGAAAATGGCCACGCAGGGCCATAGCCAGTCATCATATATTTCTAAGAAGGAAAATCTCAGCAGAAAATCGAAAATGTCCTCTGAGGGGAAACAAAAACGTCCTCAAACATTAAAAATGAGTGGGGAGACTCAAATATAGAACGTTTCAGTGTGTGGAAAAAATAAAATAAAAAAAAATGGGGTCAGGGTTGAAGTGAAAAAAGACAGCTTGGGGGGGGGGGAGCACCTCAATTCAAAATGGGTCAGGGACAAAAGGTGCAGAAGGGCATTCCACTTCAGCCCATGTCCAGCCATAGGGCAGGGTGGACATCCCCGCCGGGCTCAACCACCTCACAGAGGGCCTGTTGGGCGCACAACCCCCACTCAGACACCGTCATCTCCATCTCTTCCAAAAGTGGATCTCAGCTTGGCCGCCCCAGTGACCTCCTTGGCATGATAGCAGACAGTTGTCGCCACTACGGTGTCCGGTTCCAGAGACACCGCAGGGGCCACGGAATCCAGCAGCCACATCCCATCTGAGTAGCTGTCCGCAACAGAGCGTTCCCCCTCAGCTGCAGTAGACATCAGGCCATCGGCGGGCTCCAGGGACAAGGCAGCCGTGGTTACATGCTCCCGCGATGCTCCCAGATCCCGGCACCCCCAAAATACAGCCAGACAGTGCCAGTCTCTTCTGGTGAGCGGTCTGTCATCTCCATCCATCAGCAGCACCAAGCAGGCATCCAGGCCTGCAATCACGGCATCCACAGCTCGGGGGGGGAGGTGAGCGGTGTCATCCAAGCTCACCGTCCCCATTCACGGCAACGACATCCCGATCGGCTGGGAGACAGGGGCCCTCCTTTTCCACACCCCGCTCCAGTACCTCATTCATGGAGGACATCCTCCAGAGGAACGTAAAAACAGCTGGGTAGGGCTCCCAGCCCCAAGGTAGGCCACAAGATGGCCACCAGGGAAACCACTAGCTGGAAATCGGCTGCCTGAGTCTCTGGTCTGGAGGGGGGGAGACAGAACAGGCGCCAGTCTAAGCCAACTGAAGGCCAGCCACAGAGGGACCCCAAATAAAGGGAAATGACAGAGGATTTCAGAAAAAAAACCTAACAAGGCTCCATACAGCAGAGCTCTGCCAGAACACATCCACTCCCTTCCACAGCTGGCCATGCCCCACTTCATCCTGTTTTAATCCTGGTGGTCTGAGTGGCCAGAAGCATGCCAGGCTTCTAGCATAGGCCACAAATCACATCACACCCTGGACACCGGCACTCGCTGACTGAGTCAGTGGCACCGGCTCTCAGCTGGCGTATCAGAGTTCAGCATCACTGGCTCATTTCCAGGGATTCAGCACCCTCCCCACAGAAAATGTAAGCTGGATAGAGGGCAATGTTTATATCCATGTTTATGTGTGTGTTTAGGTTTATGGGAGTGGTTACGTTTGTGTTTGTTTAGGTGTAAGTGGGTGGGTGTATAGACGCACTAGGTGTGTAGGTACATTGAGAGAAAAAAAATATTTGATCCCCTGCTGATTTGTACGTTTGCCCACTGACAAAAATGATCAGTCTATAATTTTAATGTTAAAATAAACCTAACAGTGAGAAACAGAATAACAACAAAAACATCCAGAAAACGCATTTAAACAAAAGATATAAACTGATTTAGATTTTAATGAGTGAAATAAGTATATGACCCCTTCACAAAACAGGACTTTGTACTTGGTGGCAAAACCATTGTTGGCAATCAGAGGTCAGACGTTTCTTGTAGTTGGCCACCAGGTTTGTCATCTCAGGGAGGGATTTTGTCCCACTCCTCTTTGCAGATCCTCTCCAAGTCATTACGGTTTCAAGGCTGACATTTGGCAACCCGAACCTTCAGCTCTCTCCACAGATTTTCTATGGGATTAAGTTATGGAGTCTGGCTAGGCCACTCCAGGACCTTAATGTGCTTCTTCTTGACCCACTCCTTTGTTGCCTTGGCAATGTGTTTTGGGTCATTGTCCTGCTGGAATGCCCATCCACCACCCATTTTCAATGCCCTGGCTGAGGGAAGGAGGTTCTCACCCACAATTTGATGGTACATGGACCCACCCATCGTCCCTTTGATACGTTGAAGTTGTCCTGACCCCTTATCAGCAAAATACCCCCAAAGCACCTCCATATTTCTACCTCCATATTTGACGGTGGGGATGGTGTTCTTGGGGTCATAGGCAGCATTCCTCCTCCTCCAAACGCGGCGAGTTTACTGCCCTCTCCAGCAGTAGCTCACTTTTTTTTTTTTTATGAGCAGCCATTCGGGAGGGAGAGGACCCTCCTCTCCTTTCAGGTACTACCCCGCAGGTGCAGGCGGGTGCCTAAAAATGACATCATCGTGCTCGCGAAGACGTCATTGCGACGGCCGGGGCCCATAAAACCATCGGGCCGGCTTCAAGGAAGCCAGACCGACGTGGGACCCCGGCCAGAGAGGTGAGTGTAGGGAGGGGGGGGGGGTTAAAGGACCATGACGTACATCCTTGGTCCTTAAGGGGAATTTTCCCCAGGACGTACTATGTACGTCAGTGGTCCTTATGGGGTTAAAATTATAGACTGATCATTTCTTTGCTAGTGAGCAAACGTACAAAATCAGCGCAATACGACGTTCAGCGCAAAGGGTTTTGCCCCTTGCGTTGATGCGCTTTTGCGCCCGCGGCAAAAAAGTGTGCGAAGAATGTAATAGGGCCCTAAGCCTTTTATTTCCTGCATTAAGGAACATGCCTGTTACCCTGCCGCGCGATCATGACAGATACTGTACACAAATATTATAATTAACCATCTCTTACCCAGTGTAAGAACAGGCTGCTGATCCTCCATCATGACGTCCTCATAGAGCGCCTTGTGTCGCTCCACATACTCCCACTCCTCCATGGAGAGATGGACAGTGACATCCTCACAGCGTATAGGAACCTGACACACACAATGACACAGTCACCATCCAGACACATGCCTTGGTGTTAGAGTAGAATGTCCCATTCCCTTAAGCAGTCTCACCTCTCCAGTTAGCAGACAGATGATCTTATTGCTCAGCTCCAGGATCTTCTCATGGTTTTGCTCATGGATTCCTGAGTGAGGTGGAGGCTTCATATTGAAGCTTTTACTCCTGCCGTGTCCTTCTGATATTTGGTGACGGCTGCTGTCACTGACCGTCTCATGGATCTTCACCACCGTATGACCCTAAGCATTGAAAGTGACACCAATATAAAGAGGTTTTGCTTTTAGGGGTATAAACAAGTCAATCCCCTGCCCCCCTCCTTTTGTGTATGTATCAGTGTGTTATCTCCATAGTGTGCTGTGTAGTGTGTTGTAACCTTTATTTACACATGACAGGCATTAACATGAATCTACTACTGATCTGCCTCTGAAATGTCTCCTGGGTCACACAACTCCAGGGGGATTTATTATCATCAGGAAAATGGCAATCTCATGGAATCTCTTACCTCTCCAGTCAGCAGAAAGATCATCTCCAGAGTTAAATCCAGGATTCTCTGGCACAGCGAATCCCTGGCTGTGTCTAGATTCATTATCACAGGTTACCTGGACGCCCGGATCTTGTGGAGGATCGATTAGAGGAAGCACAATGTACCTGGAATTAGAGCTAATCTGCTCAATTTTATCCTGACCTTCCTCCTCCTTGCATTGCGCCAAAACAAAAAAGTGAAAAAAACATCTATACCTCCCCCAACCCATCAGTGAAGCCTCACAGTCTAAGGCTGGTCATCCACTGGGTCCGTAGTCAGAAGATCGACTTGGTTTTCCGCCTACAGACAACACCGTCGGGGTTTCAGCACCAAGGACAGCCCTGTTGAACACAGCCGAAAAAATAAAAAAATCGTTGCCGAAGGCTGCGGGGGGGGGGGGCGGGGGGATACACCCCTGTCCCTGCTGCTGAAAAAGGTTTCCAGAACCAAGGACAGCATTGCTGATTGCAGCCAGCCTGAAGAAAGAAATAAAAAAAGCCTAGACTTCTTTTTTTAATGGGAACCCAAATTTTCACCTAAAAAATTCCAGAATGCCACCTAAAAAAAATGAATAAAAACGAAAATATAATTTTACATTGAATCCTATGGGTTGTCTAACTCAATCACTCCTCTAAGGGACAATTTCCCTGCCACAGCACGGTGATTTAACTATACAATTC
Organism: Leptobrachium leishanense; assembly: GCA_009667805.1. NCBI lineage: Eukaryota > Metazoa > Chordata > Amphibia > Anura > Megophryidae > Leptobrachium > Leptobrachium leishanense. The sequence goes on from CM019068.1 coordinate 128,895,329, forward strand.
ATCTCTTTCACGTAACTTGTGCCAGATCGCCTGACGACATCCGATAAATCCCATTGTAAATGGAAAAGATCGCTAATCTGTTATAGTCGCAAAAAATAGTCTGATGACGTGCAATGGAAGTCGGAGAAAGTGGAAGATTGCTAAATATCCTGCATGTTGTGGGATAAGTCAGACGACGACAGATGATATCGGATGACCGCACCATTGCACAAATACAGACCCTATATACGGCCAAACAAGCCCCATCACTCTCCAGGCATTAGATCTCTGGTGAGGCACCAGGTCTCCAGAAAACAAAAGATATAACCTATATATCTTCCATCCTGACCTTCATTTCTCTCCACAGTATGGCAAAATAGCGGAATCCTGATCTCTATGAGTATACGGGGAATTAGCGGAATCTGAGCTCGCTCTCGCTCATATATATATAAATAAATAACAAAACAGGAGGAGACCACACCAAACATATTATTCAAACAATACAAAAACAAACAACAGCAGCTAAATTCATTTAAACACAAAGATTTTCCAGATTTAACCCTTTAAATGCTTACAAACATTTCTTAACACCTTCGAAGTCACTGTAGTTCTTAACCCTTACATAAATTCAATACTGAGCTCTGTTGAACAATGGTGGAAGTTTAGTTTGCAATGGATGGCCATGGATTGCGTAAGCCTGCCAACAGCGACAATGTATTCCACCCCTGGCAGATCCTATCATACTAACCTAATGACTGCTCTTAGGGGATAAACTTACTTATTGAGGACCCAGTCCTTTCTGAAGCTCCCTGCCTATCAAGGTTTAAATAGAACCTGCGGGTATAGCACCTGAGACAGGGAGGGGTGCTTGCCCAAAGGGTTGTCAACCCTATAATTATACAAAATACACGAGAGGGGCAGCACTCAACCTTAACTACGCTTTCAGTACGGGTGCACCCGTACTGAAAGCGTAGTTAAGGTTGAGTGCTGCCCCTCTCGTGTAATAAATATATATATATATATATATACAGGAAATTAGCAGATCCTGAGCTCTATATATGAGTATACAGGAAATTAGCGGATCCTGAGCTCTATATATGAGTATACGGGAAATTAGCGGATCCTGAGCTCTATATATGAGTATACGGGAAATTAGCGGATCCTAAGCTCTATATAGGAGTATACGGGGAATTAGCGGATCTTGGAGCTATATATATATGTGTATATGGGGAATTAGCGGATCCTGAGCTATATATATGTGTATATGGGGAATTAGCGGATCCTGAGCTCTATATAGGAGTATACGGAGAATTAGCAGATCTTGAGCTATATACATATATATAGGTGTACATGGGGAATTAGCGGATCCTGAGCTCTATATATGTGTATATGGGGAATTAGCAGATCCTAAACTCTATATAGGAGTATACAGAAAATTAGCGGATCTTGAGCTATATATATATATATATATATATAATATATATATATATATACAGGAAATTAGCAGATCCTGAGCTCTATATATGAGTATACAGGAAATTAGCGGATCCTGAGCTCTATATATGAGTATACGGGAAATTAGCGGATCCTGAGCTCTATATATGTGTACTGTATATGGGGAATTAGCGGATCCTAAGCTCTATATAGGAGTATACGGGGAATTAGCGGATCTTGGAGCTACATATATGTGTATATGGGGAATTAGCGGATCCTGAGCTATATATATGTGTATATGGGGAATTAGCGGATGCTGAGCTCTATATATGTGTACTGTATATGGGGAATTAGCAGATCCTGAGCTCTATATAGGAGTATACGGAGAATTAGCGGATCTTGAGCTATATACATATATATAGGTGTACATGGGGAATTAGCGGATCCTGAGCTCTATATATGTGTATATGGGGAATTAGCAGATCCTAAACTCTATATAGGAGTATACAGAGAATTAGCGGATCTTGAGATATATATATATATATATATGAGTATATGGGGAATTAGTGGATCCTGAGCTCTATATACGAGTATACGGGAAAATAGCGGATCTTGAGCTCTATATATGAGTATACGGGAAATTAGCGGATCCTAAACTCTATATAGGAGTATATGGGGAATTAGCGGATCTTGAGCTCTATGTGTATATGGGGAATTAGCGGATCTTGAGCTCTATATATGTGTATATGGATAATTAGCAAATCCTGATCTCTAAATATGGGGAATTAGCGGATCCTGAGCTCTATGTGTATACGGGGAATTAGTAGATCTTGAGCTAATATATATTTCTGTGCTGCTGAAACCAAAGGACTAACAACAGGAGACAGAGAAGCTTCCTAATGTGTTTTCTCTGTAGGATCTTTATGGAGTCTCCCAATATATTTCCAGCACAATGTGAATCCAAATTTCCAGTAGTACTTGTATATAAAGAAACATAAATCAGCTCTGACCTGCAGCCTAGATCCTGCGGTTATTACCGAGCTCTCTGCTACCATGAAAATGGAGAGGAAGATTCTCACTTTTTTCAATGCGTTACAGCAGTTGAGTTCCAAACGCATAAGACAAACGCCAGCAGCACGTAATCACAATGAGCTGTGATGTCATCAGAGCGCGCCTCTCTCCCTGTGGTGTTGCAGGAAATGGTGTATGTGAGAACTGAAGCTGAGGCTCTGCAGGGAATGTCTGGCCCTGACCACTTACTGCGGGCTCCATGAGGCTGCTCACACCGGGACGTACTAAACAGAATATTGGGATGATGGATTGCAATACTCAGCTCTATCAATAGGTGTCAGTATACAGAATACACATACAGCTGCTGATGACCCAATATATGTTATTCTTTTCTGCAGTTCTTTATAATAAGTTGCAAAGGTTTATTGAAAATGTTTAACTATTCAGGTGCTGATATACAAACAGCTGTAAAATGGAATAATAGCAAATTATTGCGAAAATTCGTCTACATAGGGATTATGGGTGGAAAATCACAGTAACACATGCTGGGAAACAGATTTAACCTTTGCTGGTAACTCCTCCTCTTCATTGCCTCTTTCTGTTGGTGTACCTCAAGGCTCTGTCCTTGGTCCTCTGCTCTTTTCCATCTACACCTCCTCCCTGGGAAAAATCATCAACAGCTTTGGCTTTAATTACCACCTCTATGCTGATGACACTCAGATCTACCTCTCTACCCCTGATCTTTCTCCTCCTGTCCTTTCAAAAGTCAGTGGCATCACCTCCTGGATGGCCTCCCACCACCTAAAGATCAACATGTCAAAGACTGAACTCCTACTTATTCCTCCCTCCAATGCATCCCCACCTCCTGACTTCTCTATCACGGTGGAGGGTATCACCATCTCCCCATCAAACCAAGTTCGCTGTCTTGGAGTTACACTTGACTCTGCTCTTTCCTTCATCCCCCACATCAAGTCCCTTTCCTCCTCCTGCCGATACCAACTGCGTAATATTTCCAGAATTCGGCCATTTCTTACCGCTGTCACCACAAAACAACTCATACACGCCCTGGTAATCTCGCGACTTGACTATTGCAATAATCTCTTATCTGGCCTCCCTCTGTCCCGCCTCTCCCCCCTACAATCCATCCTGAACGCCTCCGCCAGGCTAATTCACCTCACCCGCCGCTCTGTCTCTGCCGCTCCCCTCTGCGAGTCCCTTCACTGACTCCCCATCCACTGCAGAATTAAGTTCAAAATCCTTATCCTTACCTACAAAACCCTCACTAACTCAGCTCCCCACTACCTGTCCTCACTAATCACCAAATACACCCCAGCCCGCTCCCTAAGGTCAAACAGTGACCTGCGCCTAACGTGTCCCTGCATCACCTCTTCCATGATAGACTGCAGGATTTCTCACGCGCAGCCCCCACTCTCTGGAACGCTCTCCCTCGTACTGTCAGACTTTCCCCTAACTTCTCTTCCTTCAAAGGCTCCCTTAAAACGTTCCTATTTAGGGAAGCCTACCACCCAACTCACTGACGCAACCATCAATCACTCTCACTAGGGATGCACCGATACCATTTTTTTAAACCCGAGTACAAGTACCGATACTTTTTAAAAGTACTCACCGATACGAGTACCGATACTTTTATTTAATGCCTGTGACCGCTTTTCAATAACAGACCTCATATAAAGTGCCCCCAGCTATGTGTGCCCGCTCTCATAGTGCCCCAGCTCTGTGTGCCCCCAGCTCTCATAGTGCCCCCAGCTCTCATAGTGCCCCCCAGCTCTGTGCCGCCCAGCTCTGTGTGCCCAGCTCTGTGTGCCCAGCTCTGTGTCCCCAGCTCTCAGTGCCCCAGCTCCGTGTGCCCAGATCTCAGTGCCCCCCAGCTCTGTGTGCCCAGCTCTCAGTGCCCCCCAGCTCTCATAGTGCCCCCAGCTGTCATAGTGCGCCCCAGCTGTGTGCTCCCAGCTCTCATAGTGCCCCAGCTCTGTGTGCCCAGCTCTCAGTGCCCCCAGCTCTGTGTGCCCAGCTCTCAGTGCCCCCAGCTCTCAGTGTGCCCCCTGCTGTGTGCCCACAGCTTCAGTGCCCCCCTGCTCCGTGTGCCCCCAGCTCACCCTCCGGCGCTGCTTGGAGCTTCGAGCGGCCGCAGGCAGAGGTTGTAGCCCGGCCGCTCATTGAGAAACACGTGCACAGCCGCGATCTCACGTGACTGCGGCTGTGCACGTGGTTCCAACGAGGCTGGGCTACAACCTCTGCCTTCGGCCGCTCGAAGACCGGAAACTCACCTAGCCAGGCTCCTCTGGCGCTGCTTGGCTCCTCCGGCGTCTTCTGCCTTCGAGCGGCCGCTGGCTGAGGTTGTAGCCCAGCCGCTCGTTGGGAACCACGTGCACAGCCGCAGTCACGTGAGGCTGTGCACGTTGTTCCCAATGAGCGGGCGGGCTACAAGCTCTGCCAGCAGCCGCTCGAAGACAGAAGACGCCGGAGGAGCCAAGCAGCGCGCCAACGAAACCGGCCGGCAAGCCAGCCCAGCGCTGGCTCCGGTATCGTTTGGTATCGGGGGCCTCTGCACGAGTACCAAGTACTCGTGCAGGTCCCGGTATCGGCACCGATACCGATACTAGTATCGGTATCGGTGCATCCCTAACTCTCACCTTGCAGTCCTCTCCTCCTGTTTCCAACCCTCCTAGATTGTGAGTTCCTACGGGAATAGGGCCCTCATCTCCTCCTGTACTGTTTGTCAAATGTTTTTCAATGTATTGTATTGTAACCCTGTCTATACTGTGCCTATTGTACAGCGATGCGGAATATGCTGGCGCTTTATAAATAAAGAATAATAATAATAAAAACCTGTTTCTAAAAGGAATTTTGCTCTATTTATTAACTTAGATGGGGATTATGGGTGGAATATTGGGATAACACATGCCTGGAAACATATTTAACCCGTTTCTAAAAGTAATATTGGTCTATTTATTTTTGTAGATGGGGATTATGGGTGGAATATCACAGTAACATATGCATGGGCGTCCGCAGAAATTTTTCGGGGGGGGTTTTAATGGCATCCATATTCTGCCCTTTTGATAATGTTATGAAGGGGACAGTCATAAAATAAAGCGTAGTAATACAGACGCTGCAAAACATGATGCAAGTCTTATAGAAGAATTATAAAACGGAACTACTCCTCCGACCAGGAATTTCCTATGCGAGAGATGCAGGAGGCTGTTTGGACCCAGGTATCTCCTGAACTATAGATGGTAGGGGGTCATATGAGGTATCAGAGCATGGTCTTTCCAATGATACCAAGACTGACCATGGTTTATGTAACAGAAATTAAATAAAATAAACAATGATGGTGCTCTGTGATACAGTAATGTGGTGTATGAGTGTGAGTATTATTGCTGTGCAGCTCTGTGATATACAGTAGTGTGCATGAGTGTAACAGTGCTGCAAAGCAACAAAACTCACAATAATGTGCGGTGACTGTCTATGAGCATTTGTTGCTGTGTAGATCTGTGGTACGCTCATAGACACCGCACATTACTGTGAGTTTTGTTGCTGTGCAGCACTGTGACACACTCATACACATCGCACATCACAGTGCTGCATAGCAACAAAACTCACAATACTGTGCGGTGTGTATGAGCATTTGTTGATACTATATCACAGAGCTCTTCGGCAATAAAACTCCATAATGTGCAGTGTGTATGAGAGTATCACAGAGCTCCACAGCAATAAACCTCACAGTAATGTGCAGTGTGTATGAGAGTATCATAGAATCCACAGCAATAAAACTCACAGTAATGTCCTTTATTTAGAAATTAGGGTTAGAAAGAGTGTGAAAGTGACAGAGAGCTAGAGGAAATGCCAAAGGAGAGGGGGAAAGAGAAAAAGTAAAAGGGAGAAGGACATTAATGAGGGGAAAGAGAGAAAGAAAATTAGAGAAAAGGGCAGATGAACATATTCAGAAGACGGACACATAAAGAAGGAGAAAGACAGATAAAGGGACACACAGAAGCACAGACAGATAGGCGGACAAACCTCCCCCATACTCACCTGCCTCTTGCTTCCAACCCTCCCAGCTGTTCCTCTTCCTGGCTGTTTCCCGGTATCAGCAGGGTCCTGAGTCTGGTCACATGACAGTCAGGGTTTACTGCACCCCTGTGCTGCCATACAGTATCAATCCCTATAGTGCAGGCAGCATGATGATATGCTGCCTGTCACAGGGATATACAGGGCCAGTTCCCTGCTTCTGGCCGGAGACACAACAGCTCAGAAGATTCAGCCCCCCACCACACCACATGACACCCCGCCAGAAAGTCTTGCAGGCAGCCTGCCACGTGCGAGCAAGTAGTGGAGCAGACAGCACTGGAGGCTGCCTGCTTCAATCTGCGGCTGCGCTGAGACTCCTGGCCATACACTCCCCTCTTTCCACTTGTCAGTCACTGGGGCAGATGCTCCGCCCCCCCCCCCCCGCAGTACGCTACAGGCAGCCTGCAGGCCGAAGGAAAAAAAAAAACCTTTTTAAAATAGTTTTTAATTATAAAACGGCCCCCCAGCGGTCCAAAAGTTCCGGGGGGGACGACAAGTACCCCGCCTTGCCCCACCCTGCGGACGCCCATGAACATATGCCAAGGAACATATTTATCCAGTTTCTTAAAAGGAATATTGGTTTATTTATTTTCCAAGATGGGGATTATGGGTGGAATATTGGGATAACACATGGCAGGAAACATATTTATCCGTTTCTAAAAGGAATATTGGTCTATTTATTATTTTAGATGGGGATTATGGGTGGAATATCGCAGTAACACATGCCAAGGAACATATTTATCCCGTTTCTAAAAGGAATATTGGTCTATTTATTATTTGATAAGGAAATAATTATCCTTGTTCTCCTGCTGTCTGGAATTATCTCAGCCATTAGCTCTCATTTACTTCCTTGTACCCGGCCGGGCCTCTTCCTTGTTCAGAGTTGTAGAAAGCATATTCCCAATGTATACATTGATTATGAGACATGAATTGAGCTCAAGACGCTGATATCACATCTCTTTACTACAATTCAATATCTGCTGGTTTCACAGTTTTCACAGAGTTAAATACAGAAATACACGTCAGACTTAAGACTGCCCCTCAAATACAGAATTGGATAAGCTTTAGGCGCATTTTCCAAATTGAAAGAGGAAACAGTGAAGCGCTCTCAGGATAAGTAAATATTCGTACACGCTACACAATGAATACGGAGGTTCCCCTAAAAACCTTAAAACATACAATGGACAGTCAATGGAGCGCCAGTACAAGACTGGAAAGACATTTTCCAAATTGTCTCAGACAAAGAACTTAGATAACAATACATCCTTCAAATTAACCCTAGACATTGACACTTTACAACATCCTGTTATACCTAATCAATGATCAGTTCTTTACATCAAAGAGAGCTTTTAGGCCGGTAACTTTAAAGTCTTTGTCTCAAAAGGCCACAAGGATGTTGACTTAATGCCTCCTTCCTCAATAAATGCTGGAAGCCATAATTGATGATCCTTCAAGGATTGAGGTAGGTGTTCAACATCTGTTTCCTACTCTGACCCAAAAGATTCCTCAGATACAAAGAGTTTATCTGAGGATCAATTTGATATAAGAATACGCATTCATAGAAAGATTAAAATATTCCTCAACAGTCCCTCTATTTTATTCCAAGCGAATAACCTCATAATTTTAATGCTTATAATACTGCAATAGTAGAAGAAAAAAAGAATAGAAAAATCTGTGTATTTATCTGTAATATTTTCCTGATTACAAGACAGTCTCATAACACATCGATTCATCTGTAGCACCACCTCTCATCAGCCTCTGTATAAAAACTTTAATGGTCTATAAAAGAATAATAGTCATAATGAAGATGCAGTGATTTGCTCCGTATAAAAATCTTCGTCCAAAGGACACTTTAAGTGACAAACCAACATGGCTTGATTGTTTTCACTGGTTTATACCAGCTTGTCTTCGTACCTTGCTCCTTGTATGTCAAGCAGGTGAAAGAAGTCGGTGGTAGTCCTTTGACAAAGTGCTTGATTGCATTTTACCTGTGTCTTAGCATTGACTCAGGTGCGCACTTGAAAATCTCCATGATCCTCTGATGACAGTCACTGTGTCCTTATAATCTTCAGACTTACAAGTCCCACAATGATGACAATGAAAGTATACCGGTATCAATAAAAATATGGAAAGAGGACTGAGAGGGTGTGTCTACACACAAAAATCATCATGCATTCAGACATGAAACTGAAAAAATAAAAAGTTAGTTTTTTTGTAAATAAAAATACACAGATAAACACATCTCCTAATTTATGACCAGGCCAAAATCAAAAATAATATTCCCCAAACCTTGACTAAAAGCATAGATATTACTCCATATCTCTTCCCTCGAAGGTTTTATTTATAAAAAAACGTAATGAAACTCTAACTCTGCCGCCAAAGCACTGACGTGCGCATTCTTCCATTTTTAAAACTCAGTTAATCTGTGACCAATGACTCCACCAATTAAAATGAAAAGAAAAATTGTTACAAAACAACTCTGATAATACTCTCTAATAATTTTATGCTTTAAAATCAGGGCTAATGCTATCAATCCAAGCACATAACTTAAACACATCACACTTTTTTTGTTTTTTTTTAAAGTAGCACTCCTTTTAACTCTTTCTTTTCAGAGTGCAAATAGCTCAACATGAAAGGGGTTAACAGTCAGGCTATATATCACATTGTATAATACTTTAGTTTTCCCTTTGGTTTAGTTGTATATATAAAGGGTTAATGGGCAAGCGTTATTCCTGACACTGTATACATTTTCTTATTTTATACATTACTTTACCAGGAATTGATATTTCTCTCGCCCTCAAGCATATTCTGGGCTCAAGAACATCAAGGTTTCCCTAAACAAATGGCATTTTAGGGGTTAATAGGAATGCTATGTATCACTATGTTGTAATTACAATGTTTTTCCCCTGGTGATATTGTGGCATGTGAGGGGTTAATGGCAATTACATATTTAAATGGTTAGTTTTTTTTAATGTTTGCATGGCCACCATATCTCTCTAAGTACCCAATCCTAAAATAGAGTCTTAAATCATATAACCCAACCAAAAACTGAATATCAGACCCACTAAGTTAAACTTTAAACTTCAGGATGCGAGAAAAAAAAATCTCAATGAAATGTAGCACATTGGGATAAATCCAAATGCTAAACGAAAACGTAAAAACTCTAGCAATGCCTCATCAATCATGCTGCCTAAACTGAATACATGTATTAAAAACCCTGTTAATTACTTTTAATTGCAATATTCATGGTTTGCCTAAACTCTTAGACCCAAATTTAAAAATATATCCTAGCATGATAAAAAGACAAGGATAAAAAAAATAACATACCCAATAATTAATTTCTCTGAAGAACCACATACAGATACTTAAGAACAGTGAAACATAGTTTGCCACTTCACCAAGTTATACAATCATGTAATTAAAACCATCAATAAAATAATATAACCACTTGGACATATTATAGCTTGAGCTTTCTGTAAACAAATGTCATCTGGAGTGACTTCGTCAAAGTGAACGATCTTGAAAATGCATATGTTTGTTTCATTTTTTAAAAAAAAAATGAAAAAAAAACCAATGGTGTAGTTGTAGAGTAGATAAAGAATCATGTGACACGCTTTGCTGGTGCAAACTCTGACAAAATCTTCGATTTAATGAATAACTTTTATTATAAGATGTATCAACTGTGACGTAAAACCTTGATGGAACTTGTGATTTAAATGTAGATCCTTGATAATTCAATCTTTGCACTGTATCAGCTGTATAAATTGGCAATAAGTAACAAAAACTTGCTTGAAGATATAGATCATTCTGCTAGCATTCATCAATCAGTAAATATTCTTATCGCAGAGCCTTGATCTCTAAGCGTATCAAAATCTTTGGCTATAGCAAACATTGTATCCTGGAAATAAAAACTTTAAAGCACATGTTATCAATCCATCCAATTTCCATTTCAAATTACTACATAGTGTTAAATCTTTTCTCTCAGGCCCTCTCTTTTTTAAAAAAAAATGCTTCAGGGCAAAAGCTGCTCACAGCCCACAATCAGAGAAAAGAAAAACAAAAGAAAAACACTTGCTGATACTAAGGCTAGGGACAGATGAGCGCATTTTCTGCGGCCACCGTCAAAATGTACGTCGATGCGTGCGCACGCATTTTTTCACGGAATACGCTTAAGTGGTCAGACGATGCGCAATTCTGGACGTATTTCATGACGGTGGGGTAAAAAGAAGTCTAGGGAAATCCGGCTGTTTGAGCGTTATGTTGGCCGCACACTAGCAGCGTCTGACGTCTCCTAATCACGCACACACGCTGCTATGCGGCCGCAGCGCACTCTGTACGTCAGTACCAGCGGTTTAACGTTCTTGAAAAAATGCGTTCATTTTCCACTTGCATTGCGCGGCCGGACTTTGTGCGACCGTACTTCGTATATTGGCCGTCATTGCCCGGCATCTGCTGCTAGTGCGGCCGTGATTATGTGCGCCAGAACGCGCGTTCGCACTGCCTCAGTCTGACCCTAGCCTTAAAGTTACAAGGATTATTTCAACACATGCAAGGATTCCATGCCATTAGAAGTCATTTAGTAGATTAGGTGTGAAAAATCTCATGCAAGTACTGAAAAGATCAAGCATTTGAAGACTGGGCACATCGCACATACCATCACTCCCAGCACACACAGCCAAACACACATCGATTGTGCCTGTGCCCCATTCAAAAATCACTCTGAAACACCACACTAGAAAAAGCAGCATCATCCACATTACCATAGAACAAATCTAATTCATACTCCTGAAACAAATGCACACACACAGACAATATCACACCAAATTCAAGAACTCCAAATCCAGCTTCTCTTCATCCTGACACAAAAACGAAACACATAATAAATTAAACTAATGCTATATTATAGGTCTAGCAAACCCTTTATTTGTGGCAGCCATTATGTATTCCGATTTATGTTCAAGATAAGATACACCATCATAACGCACTAATAAACAGCAATGCAGTCATCCTATACATATATACACACTGACACAGCCCATTTCCACAAGCAAGCAAACAAAAGACAACATACGAAAAACATACGCAGGGTACTGCAAACATACACATATCATCATCCTCCTGAAATACCAATATTGTAATTATCGCATCCATAAAAACTGTATGAGTTGATCAATTAGGGGCCAATCAAATATTTTCCTAACAGCCTCAATTAAATAAAGACAAAGGAGGTTGTTTATAAACTAAAACATCTAAGCCCTATATGAGAATTGAAACTAGTCTGCGGCTCATATTAAACGTCCACAGTTCATATGGTTTTGTTTTAAAATTCAAGTGAAGAAAAATCCATGAGATCAAAGAAAGAAAAATAGAAGATAGACCAGCAATATGAAAATAAGAAAATCTCAGGCTTATTGAAATTACGCGATTTGATCAGACTCAAAAATACACAGAAATATGGTAATGCAACAAAACAATATAACCATCAACACAACAATATAAAACACTCAATGAAGCTTCACATAACAAAACAAGAACAAACAAAGACAAAACACAAAGGGAGGAATATGATTTCTACAAGTCCATCTGTATATCTCTTTCCATATAGAGAAAGTCTTGGGGGACTCTATACCTCCAACTCTGGGCTTGAGCACATGTGAGCTAAACACAATGTCTCGTATACAGTAGCTTGGGACTCGATACTCAAACTAATAACATCAGAGAGCTCCATTCCTTATGACTAAGACAAAACCAGAATCTACATCATGACACGTGGATACGCCAACAGGATAAAGAGGCAAGCAATACAAAAACATATTTGCTTACCTCTTTATTACAGTCTGTCGCACAGCTTCTGGCACCAATTGATAAGGAATAATTATCCTTGTTCTCCTGTTGTCTGGAATTATCTCAGCCATTAGCTCTCATTTACTTCCTTGTACCCGGCCGGGCCTTTTCCTTGTTCAGAGTTGTAGAAAGCATATTCCCATTGTATACATTGATTATGAGAAATGAATTGAGCTCAAGACGCTGATGTCACATCTCTTTACTATTCAATATCTGCTGGTTTCACAGTTTTCACAGAGTTAAATACAGAAATACACGTCAGACTTAAGACCGCCCCTCAAATACAGAATTGGATAAGCTTTAGGCGCATTTTCCAAATTGTCTCAGACAAAGAACTTCGATAACAATACATCCTTCAAATTAACCCTAGACATTGACACTTTACAACATCCTGTTATACCTAATCAATGATCAGTTCGTTACATCAAAGAGAGATTTTAGGCCGGTAACTTTAAAGTCTTTGTCTCAAAAGGCCACAAGGATGTTGACTTAATGCCTCCTTCCTCAATAAATGCTGGAAGCCATAATTGATGTTCCTTCAAGGATTGAGGCAGGTGTTCAACATCTGTTTCCTACTCTGACCCAAAAGATTCCTCAGATACATACAGGGTTATCCAAAGAGATTCGAAAAGTCACCGCACATTCGGTGACTTTTTGTTCTCTTCAATTCGGTTCCTTTTGCCGATCCCATTTCGGTGACCCTGCGGTGTATTCAGCAAACACCACAGGGTCCCCGAATTGCAGGGAAAAGTTGCCGTAAACCCACCGAAAACGAACCGCAAAACCCACCGAATGCACGCTGAAAAGCCACAAAAACATCTGGATAAATCCGTCGAAAAGCCCGAACAGCAGCCGAAGCAGCTGAGACCGCAGACAGAGGGAGGTGAATAAATTAGTAAAACCATTTGTATGAATCTGTGAAATTGAAAGGCTGTTTGCAAAGAAACTACTGAGCGAAAATGTCTGCAATTTGCACAGGAGGTCCAGGGAATGATAATAAAAAGGGCTGTTACAAAAAAAATAAGTAAACTGAAAAAAAATCGGACTTTTAACCACTTCAATGCTGAGGACGCGCTCAGCACGTCCTCAGCATTACCGCTGGTATGCGGAGGACGCGCTGAGCGCGTCCTCCCATTGGGATCAGCGTTCGGCCGGGTTCCGGCCGATCGCTGGCCCCCCCGGTGCGGGCTGACATCCTCGATGTCAGCCCGGCATCCGGGACCGCAGCTGCCGGAATTAGGTGTCATCGCGGCAGCGCGATGACACCTAATTCAGGCGCCCCCGCATGTGCGGAGGAGGCGCCTGAAAGGGAGGGGGGAGGTCCTTCGGACCTCTCTCCCTACCGATCGGCAGCTCTGCGGGGGTTAACCCAGGCACCATTTGGAAGGGCACAGCCTGCCCTTCCAAATGGTGCCTGGCATTAACCCCTGGGGAGCTGGATCGCGTATCGGCGCTGAAAAGCGCCGGTTCGCGATCCTTTCCCGGAGCTGGCCGACATCTTGGATGTCGGCCAAGCCTCCGGGAACTCCCCCTGAGGACTGGCGTCACCGTGCGTAGCACGATGACGCCAGTC